>JAUTBX010120988.1:0-36895 GCA_032361465.1 Lepetodrilus tevnianus | reverse complement strand
TGTATGTGTTGTACCGGGGGTGGGTATGTGTATGTGTTGTACCGGGGGTGGATATGTGTATGTGTTGTACCGGGGGGTGTTGATGATGTTGAAGCAGCAGCAGTAGCAGTAGCAGCAGAGTAAATATGAGATATAAATTTCTGACTTATACATACGTTTTGGTCAAAGAACTGGGGGTAATTCATAAACTTCTGAAACGCAAAAAGAAACACATTCACATACAGCCAAACACATCCAGAGAAAAGTTGGGCGACAGATAATCCTACCTATATCATTACAATTTTATATAGAGAATACACGTAGAGGAATAGAAAAGTAAACATACTGAACACAGTAAATTAATACTTACTATTATCTTTGATATATATTTATATGCCTGTTGCAAAGTAGTAGTCAATTATTAACCCTCTCCATGCTGAAGGCAACCAGAGGTGCCTGTGCATAATCTAACTTAATTCCTGGCATAAAAATCAGAACAAGAAGAGTCCAAAAGGCCAACAAAGATTGCTGCCATGTTGAATATCTATTGACACAGTGCTCCAGATTCCATAGTGAACCAGTTTGGAAGCCATATTGGATTTAGGCTCAATATGTCTAAAAATTACTCATCGATACCTTTTGATGTGTGCCAAATTAATATATTGAACATACTTCTGATAGAATAACAATGAAGATTCTCACACGACATCACCATGTCACTTTTACGGACTAAAAATCAATTTAATATTTTATTTTTTTGTAAATAATATTTTTTTAATTAATACTTTAGTCAGCAAGTATTAGTTTACTGTGTCCATGTTAAAAGTACTGCAAGTGCTCACCCGCATGACGTTCTGCTGCATGACACGTTGGTAGTCGTCATTGATGCGGTCGTACTTGTCCTCCGCTCGCAGTCCCTGAACGTACGGATCCTGCTCAATGGGCTCCGGGCTCTCACATCCCTTGTGCTCCTTTTTGTTCAGGGCCTGAAAACATACAACATTGTCTGTGGTAATGACGTGTTCCTACCCTCCATGTGGACTACGCAGATTCTTCAGTGTAATGTATGAATAAATTAGTGCTTTTTAGGTAGGCTACTTCACACTGGGAATATATTTCACCCATACGCAACGAAAATGATTCTGTAGCATGGTATTTTAGAAAATAATATTCTAAGAATATATAATATATGAAATTTTGTGTTCATTTTCGAAAAATATAAAACAGGATAATATTCAGGTACATAGCTGCCTATGCCTAGATACACAGATAAATCCACAACAATTTAATAACCACTTATATTTTTTAAACAAAACATTGACATTGCAGATTTTAAGTACTGTAATGAATCCACATTAACATATAACCATAGCTAGATAATAAATATCTGGTAGTACAGTACTTGGATTGAATAAACACTATATTTAATACTAATATTCCATTCTTACAATCAATTCAAAATGCCTGTAAATTTCAACTTTGGTATATTCAATGCATGTGCATTTCATGCCATCCCTAAAACAAATTGTCTAAAAATTAATTGTACACATGAATTTCTTTTAAAGTTGCGTTATTTCTTGAAAGTGAATATTGGAACAATAGTAAGAATGAACAGCTAGATAGGCAATAAAATATATACTTATTTATACCCCCTCCAAAGATGAAAATAGAATAGACTGAAGTTTTTATGTTGTGCAAGTCTAAAATTGGCGTGTATAATATAAAAATAGCTTTGTATTTGATATACGACCTGCTATACTAGAAACTGACAAGTGGTAGGAGCCAAGTTGACATTCAAACTGAGTACAAAGAGTTACTCCAGCTATAAATTCATATAAACAAGTTCAAACAGCAATGTCACTACATAACAATTTCCCTTACATACAGCGAGAAATTCTCGAGTTTCTCTCACGACTGCAATGCTAGATATGCTCTAAAACCTGTCAAGGATAGGAGATTCAGCAATAACAGTTAAACATCACCAGAAAGGATATTTTCCATTAAACGCCCTAGCTAGAAATGTCTATATCTCCACGACATATACGTAGTTGGCCTAAAAAAAAATATTTAAAAAAAGGAAGAGTCCCCTACAGCATAATAGATTGTATATGGCGTATAGTATATCATTCATCTCCGATGTGAGCCATTCAGCGACCCATACAGTACCTTAGCCTTCAGCAATGTAACGACCTGTCACATGGTCACAGAGAAACGCTGGGGCATATTTTATACTGCCATGTGTCCTACATGAAAACTAATTGACTCATAGCAGAGCTATTTTAGTAATCTGGTCACCTATTAATAGACCCTTCACCAGAGCCGGTCCTATTTTGGGCAGCCCGCATATCTTATCAAGTTGTAGCCCCCTCCAAGAACTCCTCTACCCAACCAATACACCAGCCAGCCAGCCAGCCAGCGCCTGGTTCTAGTTTTACATATGCACCGTATCCTCGCGCTGGACTATATATAAAATGTCTCGGGCTATTTCCGTTCTCTTCGTATATCTTTGGTCGCATTTAGAACTTCCCAAAACTACTGTTTCTATTATAGGGTCCATAAACATGTAGCACACAAGCCTAAAAATAAAACAAGGTCGCTTTCTGTTAATCTTACTACACCACTTGACAATCTAATAGAACAACACTGACTGCATGTGTAGCCTATTCCGCGTAATCACGGACCTCGCGGTTTGTCTGTCCATTGATATAGATCTACCACGATGGAGCGACAAGAACCCGCCTTACCACTGACCAGCCGAAGGTAAGATCCATCGATCTGAATGACCGTACTGGATAAATCGACTTTTTTTTCTCCGTGGGAGGTAAAAGCCCTCATTATCAGTTATTAATTTCTGCTTTGGGAGCTAGGAAAGCAACGTAGGTGCGTTGGCCTCACTGCGGAACACAGAAACCTGATTCATGAATGGAGATTATGCTATTAGAAGACATTATGTGATATTAACAGTGCCTAAATCTTGTCAACTTCAATATTCTGATAACGAAGCCATGTAATGGTGTTACTCGGGAGGGAGTCATGAGAGAAGACCCTCCTCTTCCTAATTTCTTGTCCGGTTCTCCATGACCAAGTTTTCTCTGATAGCGGATACAAAGGATGACCTTAAAGATTGGACAGTGGAGTCCTACTTATGTGACCAGCCTTCATAGTGAGCTGTCATACTCGCTGCCTCTTATCTAACACTATTATATTTCTATATCTTGAAAGCCTAGAGTAATATGACTAACCCAGTTCTTCAATGGTCTCTAAGATTTATAATACTGTCTACATTTCCATTTGAAATCGGTTAACAACTTTGAGATATATTTAGGTATTTATTACACGTACATAATATCTTCAAGGTTCTTTCATTCATTCATTCATTCATTAAATCATTCATTCATTTAATTTGTCATTCATTCATTAGTCAATATATTAATTCATTCATCTTTCAGTCATTTGAGTTGAATCCTCTACAAATATTATAGATAGATATAAATTTAGTGTATTGATAAGAAATGCAGAGATAGGATAGGAGAGAGAGAGAGAGAGAGAGAGAGAGAGAGAGATAGAGAGAGAGAGAGTGAGACAGAGAGAGAGAGTGAGAGAGAGTGAGAGAGAGAGAGAGACAGAGAGAGAGACAGAGAGAGAGAGAGACAGAGAGAGAGAGAGAGAGAGAGAAAGACAGAGAGAGAGTGAGAGAGAGAGAGAGAGTGAGAGACAGAGAGAGAGACAGAAACAGAGAATAAAATTAAATAATATGATATATTTATTCATTCATTCATTCCAAGTCCTAAATCATTGCAAAGGTACTAAAGCATTGGAGCTTACAGTATGAAACACGTAAAAGTACAGTGACAAGATTAATATATTATACAAAAGGTTTGTTATTTCATGAAGCAAATTATCCACAGATGTTTTCTTCCCAGGATGCAATGGGTTCATAATTAGGTCCACGCGATATTTTCTCAGTGGGAAATGATGATCGCATCTTGTGGGAAATCCAGAAGGTTCCTGTAAATCAGAGTCTGCTGCTGTCTCTCATCTGTCTGCGAGGATCTTCCCATCTACCTACCTCTCTGACCTAATTATCCTTGTATGGCCTGGAGAGTTGTAAACAAACATTGGAAGCTGGTGGAGGAACTGCAAGCCTAGACCAAGATGAAGATTCAATACGCAGGGCTCCATACTGGCGGCCTTCCAACCAACAACGTATGATTGCCTTCCTCGTGATATTGTAAGAAAAATACTAGAATATGTATCTATATTTTTAACGTTGTTAATATACAAATGGTAAATAATTAACATTTTGTAATATCAATTACGATTATTAAAGTGCCTACATTATCGATAAGTCTGCCTTCAAAAAATGTATTATTACCTTCGTTTCGATATATTGTTAGAAAAAGTCGGAATATTGTTGGAATATGCATCTAGCTTTATCATTGCTAATATACAAATGGTAAATAATTAATATTTTGTTATATTAATTCTGATTATTTAGTACCTACCGTATATTATATATATGATTTCACATGATTTGTACATTTTTATCCTCTTTTAGAAATCTTTGAAGAAAATAAATCAAATACGGTAATGCATGTTAATTTTTAAGTTTGGAAAGGGGTGTGATTATTCTAAAACATTATAACTATTATAGAAAATGTAATGTTTATTTATTAGCATGTTTCTGGCTGTAATACGTACACAGAAAGTATTCTTAGACTCTTTTTTTTTTAAATCACATTAAAAGAACTTTTTCGTGATGTAATTTATCAAGTAAGTACAGTATTACGCCTCAAGATAGCGAACTTCCGTAAGTGTGACCTCCCCAATCAGCACCCTCTACATTGCATCTAGTCATGTTGTGCGAAGAGGCGCATGCTTGGTTGACTTAGATGACCCTGACCCGCGCACGAGTAAAATATCAGAGTACTGGCTGCCCCGATCCAGCAGCTCCCTCACAGCTCCCCTCCCCCTCCCTCCTTCTCCCCCTCCCCTCCTCCTCCCTCTCCTCCTCTCACCTCTACCTCTCCTCAAGCAAGGCTCCCTTCATACCTAGTTGTCTCAGTTACCTACCTACCCATCTTCTGACCTATATAAAAATATGCTTTTCCCTGTACTGTGGTGTAACTGTAATAAAGTACGGTTTTGCCCTGAACAGTTATAGTTAAAGCATGCAGCTGGTTTGCCTCACTTGCAACCAATTCAGGGCAAAACCACACTTCATTATGCATATGTACAACATGGAAATATGTAGGCCTACTGTGGTTTTTTTTAATAAAGATAATTAAGTGAAAAGGTTTTCATTATGGGTTAAGATTATCGTCATCTCGTCATCTCTTGTCACCTTTAGCCCTCCCCTCTGCCGAGTTAATGACCACACTAGATTAGGATCCCGGAAACTTTGGCTAGAGAGTATTGACGTCATACTACACTAGATGCTACTGGTTTGAGAGTAACGGCCCTTATGACGTCAAGAGTACTAGACCATATGACGTCAGGGATGTCGTGAGAACTATAGCCTACTCCTAGTGACTCTTCCGATGTCAGAAATGTTCGTGACAACCGTAGCCTACTATATGACCGTTGCATATAGAAAATAAAGTGTTTTTGTTTTTTTTATAATACATGCAGCCTAGATTATTTAAGGATGCATATACCATGTATTTGTGATTAATTAATTATTTAACTTTGAATATGAATCTGGTACACATAAACTACAATAATTTATAAAGTTTATTTAATTTGTTTCTTTTTGAATTGGGGCTTTCTAGAATCTTTCACAAAGTTAATATAATGTATGATACATAACGGTCATAAATACTTGTACACAATTTTGTATCTACCGTATACGATGTGTGATTATAGTACAAGGCTTTAGTACATGTGTGTGGGAGAGATTTTTTCACCATATTTTCACAACGTTGGGCAATCTGTTTCTTGTAGGGGGATAACCTACAACAATTGCACTATAACACATAAACCATCTGGTAAAAGCAAACCAAACCTGCTGTCCCATTCCAAGACACGATTTAAGCTCGAACTTTTTTATTTTTTTATTTACTACGTGTATACACCGGTAAGACTTTACGTGCATCCAGGATACATTTTATTATCATATATACCTATATGTTTACCTCTAGGCTGTGTAAATAATTATCCCTATTGGAATACTTTTACCTTTGAAAGTTTATCATGACAAGCCTGTGCGGGAGATACTCAATCACTTCCTATAACCCCTCAGCTACGAGTACGGCAATCTCCTACATCTCCAGCCGCAGTACCGCGTTACACCTCACTTTTTCTCTCACCTACTTTTTTTTTTCACCTACTTTTTTCCCCCCTAACGTAAAGTCCCAGAATTGCATAGCTAAAAACAACAATGGTTAGGTGAATGAGCAATGCAGTGTTTAACGTCGCTGCGGGAATATTTCACCCATTTGCGATGTTTAACGCTTAATTTAATTTAAAGTTGCTGGGGGACAATTGATAGGTAAATGTACGACTAAATTATTTGTCCAAAATTGAGGGCAAATTATAAAATGCTCCAGGCTTGTTCCATAGAACAATCGTAAAGTTATGAGTCATAACGCCAATGCGTTATATTAGCTATGGAGTTGCTAAGGAGTTGTGACTCTTGTAGCGCTACGATTATTCTATGGTGCCAGGACAATTTCTATAAATAGATTCCAACATAGGTGAACATTTATATTTGCAATGTTTATGCCATGCATGAAATTGTATCAAAATAATTTGAATGTTTTAATGATTTTACCACCCATGGAAATATTTATGGAGTTTAAGGTCATTAGACTTGCAGTTTGAAAGGAGTTCCTCTTCATGAACGGAAGACTAGTATATACTATAACACACAAGCACAATAACTTGTCTTTCATATCCGCATGCTTATCCCATAGAAGGCGAGCAAAATAAATAACTATATATGAAGCCGAGACGTCTATTTCCTGTGACTTTATGGGCAATGAAACATCACTATCGGCCCAGAAATGTGATATTTATTTATTCATTACAAAAGGCAACTAGATCATAAGTGTCACTGGCCAGTCATTCTGAACGTTTTTTTTTTTTATATTGACCAAACTGATCCGATACTCAACCTGACAAATAGATATATTATTTTAATCGACATGACAAACTCCATTTTTATCGAATCCTTTCATTCAGCATTTCATTCAGCATTTATATCCATAGACCTTCTTACCTCTGACTTATTTGCATGTGATGGAAACAATTACGAAAAACATTTACATCCAAAACATCTGACTTAACGGCCCAACCCTGTAGGTATCCCATAATTCAATCTTTACTTCGAATATCATCGAGACACTTTTACGAGTGTATTAAACATGCATAATAACGGCTCAGCGTGACAACATGCAAAAAGTATTAATAAAAGTATATTTATGTTTTTGCGTTGCTAAATTTATGATGCATAACAGATATTATGTCCATCAAACTGGATGACATGGATGAGGCATGTATACAATAATGTTTTCATTTCCCCGCTCAACTGGTTTATATTAAACATTGACATGTCCTGGTCTGGTGCATTCCTATGTTAATAGATCTGACTAAAACAGCGACTAGTAGCCGACTCTGTGTTCTCATTCTTTCTCATTCCATTCCAATTTATAATTTCCTCGAAACAAATTCCATTCTAAAGCATAATTTCCGCATAATTAAATCAATAATTTCATCAGACCATATTCCATTTTAAGTCAATAATTTCTTTAGACCATATTCCATTTTAAATCATAATTTCCTCAGAACATATTCCATTCTAAATCATAATTTCCTCAGAATATATTCCATTCTAAATCATAATTTCCTCAGACCATATTCAGTTCTAGATCATAATTTCTTTGGAAAAACACCAATATATTTGAACAAGATTAATTGGAGATAAATATAATTTAAAATTAATAAACTATGCCATACTGTTCATCCCATTCTTGTAAACCATGTTAACAGTACACTACGGTAAATACATTACAAGATGGTTATTTACATAACAATTTTTTCTCTCTCCAGAATTGTAATTAAACCATATTTGTTGGTAGTTCTTTAATATTATGATGTTGTTACCTTTAATTGTTGTAATCTTTTAACTTGAGGAAAGTTTATACAAAACATTGCATAAAAGGATTTAAAGTGTTAACCAAAGGACAGACATTATTACAGACTTTGAGAAATACAACCTGAAAAAACTGATAGTGTCACAACTTAAAGTGTTAACAATATAGGACAGACAGTATTACAGACCTTCAGAAATACAACCTTTCCATCCCAAATACCTTAACGACAGTATTAGAAATACAACCTTCAGAAATATAACCTGATAAGGAACAAAATAAATTATACTGTCATGACTTAAAGAGTTAACAGCGGGACAGCCAGTATTACAGATCTTCGAAATACAAACTCATACAGCCAAAAAAATAAATAATCGTGTCACAAGTTAAAGTTTTAACAACAGGACAGCCAGTATTACAGACGTTCAGAAATACAACCTTCCTGTCCCAAATACCTTAAAGTCAAGACAGTGTTACACACCTCCAGAAATGCAACATGAACTAGCCCAAAGAACTAAAAGTGTGCGTGTCTGGACCCTTTCCTAAGAAACCCACTACCGATCAGCCGCCACCGATCAGCAGCCAACGATCAGCAGCCACCGATCAGCAGCCAAGAGATTCCAACATCACCATCAGCAGGTGTAGCTATCAGAGAAACTTCACCACGGCTGCCTCGATGCTATCAAGCAGTCCCTTCTTGAAGGCACTTACCTCGATAATGTCCTTGTTTGTGCGGCTCTCGTGCGGTTCGTTATACTCAGTGTACTTCAGCAGCACCTTGTCCATGTCTGTGCTGGCGTACTGGAACAGCTTGTTGGAGCCGTTGAAGATGATGAGCGCGATCTCACAGTCGCAGAGGACGCTGAGTTCGTACGCCTTTTTCATCAGGCCGAACTTCCTCTTGGTGAATGTCACCTGAAATACAAATTCAAAGTTTTGAATATTTTGTAAAAATTTTTATTAAGAAATTGGTTAAAAATGTGTTTGATTGAATATTGGGTGGTATTTTTGAAGCGGGAATGTTTATATACGTAATGACTACAGTGTTAGGTTTTGATATTATTAGATATGTAAGACAATATTATAACAAGCATGGAAATTGATACTGTTTAAAAAATATATTGGTTATAATGAGCAGTGTAATAATGTACGTATGACATTGGTGTCAATATTATTTCCATTTATTTTATGATTTTTTTTAATATTCAGGATAAAATTACCTCTCCAAATAAATGTTTAAATGTTAAATCAAATAAATATCCACCATCTTTGACAGGGATGCAAGACCAATAAATTTATAATTCTTGGTGAAATAAATGTGAAAATATTCAATTAATAATTGTTGAAATTAGTCAGGGAGTATTTAATCTAATTCATTGAAATGCTAGTATTCTGCCACATCAAAGGAATGTAACACTATTGCACTATTCTGACCGGAACATATGGACATGAGAGGTCTGCTGGGAAAACAATGGACAGATGCAGTCCGCCTAACAATAACATTTAAGTCCATGTGTCCATACATAAAGTAAACATAACTCAAATCACTGGCGGTAGTTTTGACAGAAATCAAGACATAAAGTCAAACTCATTGAAATGCCCGTCTCGAATTATGATGCAATGCATAACAATGCTAGCAGATGTGTTGCCCAAAATATCCCGGCCAATCACAACGGATACCATGGTCAGTTGTTCATTTTGATTGGCCATAATGAAGGCAGCTGGGCAAAAGGTTACCAAATCTCAGGTAATGGGGCAGAGTGTTCCAATCTTAATGACAAGACTAATAGAATGACCTCTTCAAGAAAGCGACTTAAAATAAGAAGCAATTACGACAAATAACGTTGATCGTCCCTCAAAGCCATGAAAACATTGTATCCACGTTTCAATGCAGGTGCTATCAATGCCCTTTGACCATCTGCCTTCAGAATTACGTCAGAGAGGTGAAAGGTCAGGTGAAATTCCCCCACACACACTCACTACCCTCATTCCTCCAACCCCCTTCTCGTCCAATTTCTGACCAGAACACATTTACAGTCACAGAATACAGTTGAATAAAATTAACATAGCTCAAGAACATGGTGGTCCAAAGTTTTCTTCATTTCAGAAGCGCAATTAATTACTTCTATTCGACTGAGCATGACAACTGCGAAACTGTATCCGTTTTAATATTAATTGGAACATATTCTTGTTGCACAGCCATTCGGAACTAATTGAGTTTGTAAGCTTAAAGTATACAGCCTAAGGACCTTCTCTATTCGGTTGTCGGACCTCGTGCTCGAATAACAAATTAAAGGTTTCCCTGTATATGTAAGGCCAATCCGCATTCCTTGTTTGTCCTCATAAGGTGAACACTATAGGGTTCAGAGCCCCCATATTTCAACAACAAGCCAATTGCCTGTATCGGCTTAACTGGTTCCACGTGCCTAGCTCATCGAACCCCTAAAAAAGTAGTCCTCAATAAGGTACGCTACAGAAAAGAACGCTGATTATCTATCGTCCCACTTAACCTATTCTCATGTTTCTGGCAGACTCGATGACAAAACGCGTAGGTAAAGACATTCAGAGATGCAGAACTAATGACGGCAGTTAGAGGAATAATGATGGTCTGCGGCTCATTGTAGGACGACAGCGTACTGGAACCGACTACACAATGGCCGACATGTACGGGCCCTCGAGCACGGATTCCAGAAGACATCACAGGGGACAACACTGCCATCGTTTCATAACCAACAACTCCGCAGGCGCTGAAGAATCTTTGACAAAAAGACCAGTAAACTCTCAAGCTGCCCATTAACAAAAATCTCAAGCACTATTTCCTTGTAAAACATGATAATAAGCCTTACATTGGATTTGTAAAGTTGGTTTGTTAAAAAAAGCAATGGGTAAAGGATTCATTTGTTAAGGACAGTCCTCTTTTGACATAGGATCATTAGGGATTTGCCCCCTCTCTTTGTAAGGACATGCTCTAAGGGTCAACCGTGATTTGGAGTTTTCAAGAGGATCGGAGGGGACTCGGGGTAAGCCTTTGAGGAGCCTGTGCTGTGTCTTGTGTAACACATCACACAAACACAACCCTAGCTTAGGTAATCTTTCTGGAGTAGGCTCTTTAACACAACAACCGATACACCTACAGAACTATATGGGTGGCATACTACTCCTCAGTTTGATACTCTGAATACATGACAGAACTGTCAAGTTGAATTATCCAACAGACATCTCTAAAAGTAAAAACTGACTTAAAATACTTGAGGCTGAGTTTGTTTAACAAACTAGAACTGATACAGATAGAAAACATGACAGCATATGGATCCTTAAGTATCATGCTCAATGAGCTTAGCTAAGGTGTCAAATCTGTTATAATTTCAAGTTTAGGCTATCATAACCCTGTAATAATTACTTTACGTTATCAAAAATCTATAATAATTACAAGTTAGGTTATCACAAATCTGTAACAATTCCTTTATGGTATCAAAAATCAATAATAACTACAAGTTTAAGCTACCGGTATCAAAAATCTTTAATATTTACAAGTTTAGGCCATTAAATATCCGTAATACATGCAATTACAAATCTTTAATAATTACTTTAAGTTATCCAAAATCTGTGACATTAAACCTTTATACTATTAAAATTCTATATTAATTACTTTGATATCAAAATTCTGTAATAATTACAAGTTTAGGCTATAAAAAACCCACTACAATAATTATGAATTTATGCTGTCAAATTGTAATACATTGTAATTTGTAATACCACAGAATACCGGTAAGAGAAATACGAGAAAACATCAACATTTATTTTTATCTCTTGCTTATCACAGACAGCACATTTTTAACTGGTACATTATCTAGGCTTTGGCATCCTGTTTTTATTGGAACATGAAGCTGCATACACACAGACACCCCTGCCAGTCTCAAGTATGTGGGTACCGAACAGCAATATGTCTGTCAAGTGTCTCAATTTATGGTCAATTGTTGAATTCCAAGTTAATCTCAAAGTGACATACAAGCCTGTTGTAGAGTAGGCC
This sequence comes from Lepetodrilus tevnianus, assembly GCA_032361465.1. Classification (NCBI taxonomy): domain Eukaryota; kingdom Metazoa; phylum Mollusca; class Gastropoda; order Lepetellida; family Lepetodrilidae; genus Lepetodrilus; species Lepetodrilus tevnianus. The sequence continues at coordinate 24,796 of JAUTBX010120988.1, read as the reverse complement.
TACTAACTTGAAACTATCACTATCAACTTGCAGTTTGTGCTGGTTTGCTGGGTGGATCTTTATGCTGGGGGGTGGGGGGTATGTGGGGGGTTGGGGGCTTATGTTGGGTTTTTTGTGGGGGGGTGTATGTTGGGGGGTTGTCTTTATGTTTGGGGGGTTGCTCTTTATGTTAGGGGGGTGGATCTTTTATGTTTGGTATTAGTAATATCTAAGTACATGTGTCCTGATACCACTTGGCGTAACTAATATCTAATCGATAACCTGTACCAAGATAACAGGATATATTAATATACAGGCTGTTCTTGGAATGAAAGGAAAACACTAATAAATTATATATATTGTCATAAAGCATATTGATAGGTAGATGGCAGCAGTGAATAATAAATATGAACAGTGCTTGTGTTTGTTATCTCACCGAGGTTCCCTGATTGAGCAACATTGTCTGGTAGTGTTACTGTGGTGGGGGCTTGGTTATGTTTGTCTTCAGGTTACTAATAAAACACATTGAAGTGGTCTCGTATCAACGACTGGATGTTATTCAAGTGGCTATGGGCATAAGGACTTAAAATAAAAGTGTCCATTTTCACAAGCATGCCTTGAAAGCAATGCATGCATTCGTCTTCCTTCCTCTGGTGAATTCAGAGCCTTTAATTTTTGTAACCAGTGAAACCATTAAACAGTCATTCGGATAAATTTTATTTACATATATTTTTATTCTAGTTGAAGGTTCGCCAATGATGATACATGACAGGTCTTATGTTCACTCAACACTGACAAATGACTCACGTACACCCAACACTGATTAAAGTTGGGATCTGTATACCCATAAACAGCTCGTGTGTTCACTTGACACTGATGAAAGGCGCAGATCCACCTAACACTGATCAAATGGGTATGTGCGGTATGTGTTCACCTAAACTTTGAATGATAAACGGATATGTTCACATAACACTTATTAAAGGTGTATGTTCAACAAAATAGTATTTAAGATACATATTCAATTAACGCTGATGGTCGCATGTTTACTGAACATTGAATAAAGGTTCATGTTCACCTAACCTTGTTTAAAGACACATATTCATGTAATGCTGATGAACCCTTTCCATGCTGGAGGCAACCAGAGATGCCCCAAAGAGCAGTGCCTGTGCCTAATCCAGCAGGAAGCGAAATAAAAGTGTATGTTCACATAAAACTGGTTAAATGTGGATGTTCACCTCACAGCTTAGAGGAATATATTCACCCCAAACACTGATAAAAGGTGAATGTTCACATAACAATGATTAAAGGCACACATTCACCTAACAGTAAGTAAAGGTGTGAGTTCATCTAAACAATTAACTAAATGCTCATGTTCACCTGATTAAAGGTACACGTTCACCTAATACTGATTAAAGGTACACATTCACTAAACAGTGATTAAAGGGACACGTCCTCCTAACACTGATTAAATGTGCACATTCACTAAACAGTGATTAAAGGTGCACGTTCACATAACACTGATTTAAGCTGCATATTCACTAATTATGATTAAAGGCCCACATTCAAGGAACGCTGATTTAAGGTGCACATTCACTAAAGCAGTGATTAAAGGTACACATTCACCTAACACTGATTAAATGTGCATATTCACTAAAACAGTGATTAAAGGTACACGCACACTGATAAAAAGGTGCATGTGGTACACCCAACACTTGCCGTGCAGTAGCCAGTACACGGTTACAGGTTCGGGAGTTGACCCGTACATTGAACAGCTGTGGAGAGATGAGTCAGCCTTGCCTCACACCAAAAACAAGTACAGCTCGGGGCGTTTTTACTACAATCCTCCAACACAGTGGAGGGCATGTCAGAGATTTTCACCTGTTTGTCAGGTAAACACGACTCGTTACATCCAGGTGGGTTTAAGCTGGACAATGGTTACATCCATCTGACCAGCGGTGATTTGACCACTGCCTAGAGGGAGGATGGGGGGGTGATCGAGGTTAATGTCTGATTTCAAGACCCTCATGTTTGTTGAAATGGAAGCACAAATAAATAGAAATGTTTGGATTCCCCTATTTGCTATTTACCTACTTAAATATGAGTAATTTTGATGTCAATGCTGAGTCTACACAAGCAGATGTACAGAAATGGCATGAATTTATGAAAGGAGAACAACAGTTATCGGACATAAAAGCTTTTTTGTTTTCACGTTGAAAGGGGAACATTCTGACTGATCACCAGGACTTAGCACGAACAAACATTGTCACTTTCATTTCCAGCATTTCAAGATACAACTCACTCATTATGATGTCCTCGCGTTAAACGAGACGTCGCTTTGCTCTGCATAGAAACCATTTATCATTGTGACGTACATATAAGCTTTACAAATTGTATATCCTGCAACCGTAGATTACTCCCCTAATATATGCTCAGCGGAGATACAATTATTTTATTTATTTGAGAATTGCATAACTAGCAAACAGTAGTAAAACTTTGACATATAAAGAACTGAGATTTCATGAACATAACTTTTGGCGCAGAACATTATTTGAACAATAAAATTGACAGCGAATTTTGACAATGCGACACATTGTTTTAAAAGTCTCCAGGAAAATCAAGTCAAATAACTTCCAGTGGCTTTCTAAGATCTAAATTTGATATTTGATCAAGGATTACGCAAAAGGAATACAAAAAAAAAAACATGCAATAATACTTCACAGGCCTGAAGGTGTTAACCTTCTTGCAAGCACGACACAGAGAGGGTTAATGACCTGTGTAATACTGACACATGGTCATTGACCCAATAGGGTTAATATACACAGATAACTCATTGTTGAATGATGAACATGAGAGAGAGAAAGGGTTAACATTATGCTGTAAGCAGGTAACGTCTGCACTGGTTGCTATCCTTCCCAATCCTTCGCGTAGGCTGGCATGCCTATCTTTCTACCAGCATGTTCTTACTAATTAGAAGCTATCAATCTTCCACAGTAAGTTCTACTCCATTTCTCACCAATATGATTGGCACAAAATCAAACCAATGGCTACACGCCATTTACCTGGCAGTAAACTTTGTGAGACCAGTTTCTGTTGCTCGAAAACCATGAACTTTAACATTACACAACAAGGTCAATCTACTCTTAATTTGGTACTTTTGTACAAGAGATTAACCTTCTCCCTGCTGAATAAAATCAAAGTTTCCTATTTCTGCATGTGATCGGGCAAATTAAGTCGCCTTCAGTAGGGAGAGGGTTAAAGAAGCCTGTGCTGCATGAAAACCACAACTTTAAACGTGATTTCTTTTGGCCAAAATCTTTTAATTTATTTTACAAGAAATTAAAAACATTTATCTTGCATACCCAACAAACACATAACATAATACTACTTTATTACAATATGTTGTGTGAATGTTACTGATATAACTTAACATTCACACAATGTTGTAATAACGTAGAATGATGTTATATGTTTTCTGGGTGCGAAAACTACAATTTTAAACTTTAACTTTTCATTCTACATCATGGTAGATCTTCCAGAAGACGGAGTTGTATACAACAAATTAGACAACCATATTTAAAAATTGATCCAATAGCGTGTTTGCTGATGAACAGGTCTTGGCATGTAGCCATTGTTACGCAAACGAAGCCATTTATATTTCATTAGTCATTCTTCGAGAAACTGTCGTGATATATTCCTACAACATAATGACATTTTGTTTAGCACATATATATGAACACCAGATGTGTTTCTCTACATACACTGGAACACCCTTTTACTTTTCCGCCATTTAAAAGCATTGGTGGTGGTACAGGGCAGGGGGTGGTGTTTCAGACTACAAATTTAAAGGTTTGAGTTTTAATCGTATTTGGGTGTCCTGGTATGTTCTCTGTGATCTGGACCAATTCCAGATGCCGAGATTGAGATATAATGTCTGTATTTCTAGCATGTCATTCAGTGATGTGCATCATTCTGTGATGTGTGCCATTCATTGATGTGCATCATTCAGTGATGTGCATCATTCCCTGATGCGTATCATTCATTGATGTGCATCATTCCCTGATGATGCCCACACCAGTGGATAAACAGTTGGAACTCTCAATAAAATGGTTCAGGAACTAATTTTACGATCTTCAAAAATTCTAGTGCAGAATTAGGATCTTTGACATAGCAACCAAAATACGAATCACGGATCATGTTAAACCAAATAGTTGCTCCTGGGTCTTCTCCTACCATAAACAGATCACCAACAAGAGATAATATTTAATCATTAAAATCATACACTTGTTAAACATGTCAGTCATAAAAACAAACTTTAACACAAGATTAATTATTTATTGATCACCAATTATTATTATTAAATGGAAATAAAATATTAATTAGCTAAAAAGATTACACATAAGATCACAAAGTTCTACATTTGTATCCATTTTCTAAGAAATGCTATACAAAATTCTGTTCCATCATGAACCATATTGAAGATCAACATAACGCCTTTAAAATAGCTTTTTATGTTCTCATCTTTTGGGTCGTAGAGGTTTGCGTAGTCTTTAACACGACATAAACTTTTCACTACGTCGCCATTAACATCATATTGCAAAACACTCAAATATGTTGACTTAGTAGTCTGCAGCCAGGCATAATATTGCTTTCCCTTCGCTAGTCCACACTGGGTTAACCTGCTTTCAGAGAACAAATCCATATCCGATATCTTGTGAACATGCCAGTTGGTCAGCCCGACTAATCACCAACCAATCACCAACCAATAACCTACTAATCGCCAGTTCTTATCGCATAATTTTATTCAAATTCCAAAACACATTATTTATTACTGAATGGTGAATACGTAACATGTCATTAAAAGTGTAAAATACATTTCGTTAAAAATCCATGTAGAACATAATATAAGCATTTCAACCATTTTAATATGGAAAAAAAATGGGATGCACGTTATTTATGTTCTTGTTGAAGGCAATGATCTGGAATCTGAACATGCCGTTGGAACTGTGTGGGTGAAAATAGGCGTGGCTACTATATCCAATGGTGTGAACCACATTAGTCAACTCCGACAGATTTTTTAAAGATTAAGATTCATCAGTGAAAATTAATTTACACATGGAATTACATTTTTGAATATTATTCATCTACAATATTATTTTTCTGCAATAGCTACCTCCTTTTCAACATGTGAGACCAATGGATAACAATTAACATTTGTTAATGTATTTGAATTAGACCGCAATTTTTTTACTCTGGTCATGATAACCTAGCTGAAGTATACATTATACGCACATCATGAAGTAAATAAAGTGCAATGAAGTAAATTATTTAAAATATGTACATGCATGAAGGAATATCATGAGGAAACAGGTTTAGTCAGTCAATAACTTGGCTGCTCGAGAAATCCCGAAGGACTTTGAAAATAAGTAAAGTGTAAAAAATAATATTGATTGATTGATTGATTTAAGTAAAAAAATATATAAATAAATATTTTTTTTAAATACATCAATATAATTGTGGAAAATGTGTTCTTACCTGGCGGTTTCGTTCATCGCCTATTCGCGAGATCTGGATTTTTTTCCGCCCCATGGTTGGGTTCACTGGTTTGCTTGATTGAGCCAATATTATGCTGAGCGTATAACCACTGGGAAAAAATGGGTAGGAATTGAGCTGTCCTCTCTAGTCAGCCTTCAACACTGAAACACAAAAATAATTAACATAAATAAAATGCTAAAAGGTCAATGGTATTTTTTCTGAAATATGAAGTAATTTCGATATTAAATATATTCCATACTAAAAAGATGTTATTGTGCCGTGACTAATTTGCACTCGTACATACGTCCTATAGTTACAGGAGGTAAGCACTGAGTGATCAACATCCCTCTGAATATTTTTGTTAACCTGCATTTTGACTTATTTTCGTGCATAGCGTTAAAAACGTCACAACTTGACATTTGACAAGGGTAAAATGAGTCAATGCATAGAAGACACATTTACAGCTGTAGATTGAAATGAAGATGTTGACCTTTTTTTTTACTCGTCTATATACAAGTGCTGAGGTATGCGTATGTAAGCTCATGCCTTATCACTCGACCTGTGGTATACATATTCCCATCCTAACGCACAATCCATAACACCACTGTATTGTATCGCTCAGGGATTTCCCCAATGATTTTACTATTTTCATTCATATTTCAACTATAATTAGCCGCGGTCCGCTTACAAGTATAGACGTAATGCGTCACCGTAAATAGCACCGGTGGATAAGAAATAAATATCCGTTGAAAATAATTGATCCAAATAATCCACATTTGTTTAAGCTGACAACGATTGACGCAGATGTGTTGTAGCACATTGGCAATAGGCCAGTCGTAGACAATAGGGCCTTGTTATTGTTAGTGGCACTAATATAAGGCCGGCATGGTACTAAGATAGGTGACAATGTATTAGGGTCACTGATTTTGTTTTGGGCAATACTCAAGTGCAACATAGCTGGTTACTGGGGCATAGTATTAACCACAAGACGTACTTTTAACCACGAGACACTTTACTAAAGGTATACTGTAACCAAAGGACATGTATATTTTTAACCAAAAGACATCAATAACTATTTTGCGTGCACCAAGATTCTATAAATTCACTTTTAAAGAAAAAATAACAATTATTAATATATTTCATAGATGAAACTATAATTAATTTTAAAACATGACATTAAAACTATTTTTTATAAATAAACCATTTAAAAACATATTTTATACTTAGTGGTGATTAATAATAAAATCACCACAATTTTGAGGTATTTTCTTTTTCTAGGAAATAGAATTAAACAAATTTTAAATTGACAAATACTTTATAAAAATACATTATCCTCAATATGTGGACAGATGGTGATTACCGTAGTATATGCTCATTTTGACATACAATAAAAGAGAAATATTCTAAGACATGTACTAGGATAACAACGTAATATTCATACTCGTGCAAGCATAACACAGCAAGGAAGGAATTAGCTGTGACATATGATCATGTAAACAAGTGGCTAGAACATAATGTTGGTGGCGAAGGTCATGGTATAAAAAAAACACTATTCCATTAATAAGACTCGGAGAACGGATGTGTGCTTACTTAAAATATACTGGATAAAAATAAACTTGAAATAAAAATACATACATTTTTCATTGAGACAATCCCTCTGCTCTAGTCATAGAAATAACTTGAGCAGTGAAAATAATAAGGACAAATTATACTATCACAATTTTATTCTTAACTAAAGACTAACAACTACTGAAATCCGATATTGAAAACATGTATTATTACAGTATAACTGAAAAAACATCAAAACGTTTTGTTTAAAAAATCACAAATGAACAAAAAAAACATTCTGCTAATGAAATGACAACATTATTTTTGTTCCATTATTTTTTTCTTAATAAAATCCAACAGAATCTGTCGACTCACTGAGCACCACCAATGAATCTGTTAGTCGTGGGTTTCCTGTACATATACAGGACATGTATATATACGTAGGTATAAGTGCCAGAGATACATGTATGTTTACCACCCTTCACATTCCTACACCGACGTTCCTCTACACCTGTCCCGACTACTGATGACAGACACAATTACCCCAGCACTGGTTACGTACCTGAAGGATATCCCACCGTCTGAACACAGCCACAGAAATAAGCCACACACGAATACCCACTCGCGCGACGTATATACACACACACACAAACACACATATATATGTATGTCTTTTTCTCTACTGACCTCAGAAAATCCGTCACCTAATTTTTCATTTGATCGCACAATTATGCCGAGACTAGCTACCGAGGAACTCCACTCAATATTCTTCTCGCCGCTCGGCAAGGGCTCGCTTCGACCTCATTAACGCTATTCCGAAACGCCCCCGTTCCTGAGCGCGTGCAATCAAAACAACATGCTGTACTGTGCTAAGCATGGGTATAATAGGATTTGGTGTCGCTCTGTAGGTAAATGACCATGAGGGGATTCGAACACACACCTATATATCCGCGGTACAGTCACGAACAAGTGGGCACTACGACGGACTTCGTGATCAATGGGGCCAGCATGGGGCCATGGGTATTTCATAGCCTATTACAGTTCCTAATTACTCCGACCCTAGGGGTACCGATGGCCTGGTTAGCATAAAGAAGAAGCTCCTTCCTCCATGTCCGAGAAAATGGCTACATGTGGATGAAAAACAGCTCGTGACTGATCAATATGTCTGCTACTTACAAATTAGGTTTTTCGCGCGCGACGTGAAGGCACACTTTTAGATTAGTCTGACCAGCTGTGACTTCTGTTCCGTAATTATTTGTAGACATATAAATAACATTAAAATATGACTAACGCAAGTCATATAAATAATGGTAAACCATTACAGCTATTTGATTCATCTAACCAAGGTGATGTCGTTTATCATCATAATTGGAATATTCACATCTCAGAATTCAAAATATATTGTTTTCTGTAAATAATTAACTTCATTTTATCTGGATTTCTTTTTATACCATCAATAACAATTTAATATATCTGATAAATTAATAGACCATGGAGATAATGATAATAACCCAGCAGATAAAATCTATGATGACATCTTAATATTTAAAAAAAACTTTTAACGTCACAAATGTGAAGAACAATTAAATAATGTTAAATAACTTACATTATACACTTCAAGGATTCAGCTTATGTGAAATGCCTGATCTGTCTATTTGCCTTTGTATACCGTTATGGCAAGAATATCGTTCATGAGCGGATAAGATGTGTACACTAGTTGTAAGAAAGTATATATATTGGTGGCATCATCATTGATTAGAGAAGAACTTGAGCGAGATCTAGACAGCAAGTTGGTTGTAGGAAGGAGGAAATGAATCTTAGCCAATCAGTATATCCCATTAACAGCTGAGGCAGGGAATTTCCCGTATGAATCATCAAATGTCCAACTTTTATTCAATGGCCGGTGCAGGCCAATAATAACATAACCACAAGACAATTGGTTTAATTATAAATAATCCTATAAACTTCCCCAGAAGTTTCCTCTTTCAGTTGTCCAGTGACCACATGACATATTTCTTATTTATGTAGTATTTTGCTTATTTTATGTAGCTACAGATACATTAGTATGCATTCATATCAAGAAATACAAAATTATTTGCAAAACGATAAAAAAACCAAAAACAATCAATTATCTGCAGATAAATAAATAAAAACATTATATCCCTTACCAGTAAATACAAAATCATTCGTAAAATGAGAAAATAGATCATGGCCCATATTTAATTAGGTTGATAAGGAATTGAAGCTTTGCATTATTAACTAACAGCTAAAGAGGTCATTACAATATAGTACAGCTCTGTTACATCAATGCACTTGTTTGTATAGTGCGTAAAGTGAGCTAAAGAGATATAATGTACCGATGCTGCTTGTTATTGAAGCGTGTCACAAGATATCGCTCGAGAAGAAAGAAAAAACTATGATAAGTGTGTCTATTGGATAGACTATTTCTATACATTCAGTATAAATTTATATTTGTCAAATTTCATCCAACTATTTGCAAGGACAGTAAAAATTGCAGCCAACTATTTGCAAGTACGGTAAAAATTGCAGCCAACTATTTGCAAGGACAGTATAAATTGCAGCCAATAACTGCTTGGTGGTAGACGTGTTCCGGAGCATGTAATGAAACTGGAAATGTCCTAACACGAAATATAAACCTCAGCAATCAATCAAGCCACCAACACCTCCTACATTTGTACCTCGCAAAACATATGTCTGCCAAGCTGAAAACCATGTCCAACATTGTAGTACCAGTACTGTAGACACCGCATCACCCATATAACAAGAAAGCTTACCATACCATCCACATAAGAAAAGAGATAGTCTATCATAGCAGACCATACCAAGATCGTAGTACATCTGAGCTACTTCTACACAGTTTCTGGAAAGGTTATGAATACTAACTGCCACATAATACACACTCTCTAGACAATCAGAAACAACATAAACAAAGGCCATGATAATATTATCCTTCAACCCGATTAAAATTATATGCTCTTGTAGAAAACATGAATAAGTACTAAAAACTGCAAAAATAGTTATATATATAAACTTTGGATTAAAGTTGTATATCTTGTAGAACACAATGGTAATATTTAGTAAATACTACAAATGATTAAACTGTAAGTAAACTCAATTGTTAAAATACACACAGATAAATATTAAAGTTAATGAAGTTAATTGTTAAGATATGGATGATGTGATGCATGAAATAACGTAATTACGGTAAGTAATTTAACAATTAAAAAATTGTTATATATTACAACCGTGAACTTGATTTATTGTAATCATATGTTCATTGTCATTGTGTTACAACAAATCAGTCTACAGTATTTCACAGCATTTACTGTCAATATATCTGTGCACTATGCAAATCAAGAAAAATTACCATAGTTCTACCTGGTGAACAAATTACTAAGTTTCAATTTTATAGGTCAATTTTACATATTTAAAACTGTTATTATTCATTTACTAAAAGTTTCACATAAATGAATATTTACAGAATTTAACATCATCTAGTTAGTGTGGTTTGTGAACTAAACATTAATAAGCAAATCTTTAAAAGAAATCACATTAAAAAGAAGAATCAATAACAACAATTTTTCGAACATAAATGAAAACTTTACCTTAAAAATAGCTTGTCACCAAATACACTCAAACTATCAACCATTCTTTACAAATCCTGATTTAGATTTTCAATCAGCTATTCTCCGATATCAATACATTAATGTTAGTGTAAACGCTGACAAGAAATAGAGCCAGTGAGCTGAAATGGAAGTGCTCCCGTTGCTTGACGTCATACGGTACGCGGCGACGTCTTTCCGCAGTGAAACAAAATACCTTACAGGCTCATAACGACCGACTGCTGCATCAGGAATCAACAACGGTCAACTCACCAAAACAATGTAATGCGGCACCATTCCCCAAATGTCACGTCGTCGCAGTAACGAGGCCAGGTTTTGAAACTCCAAATCAGATGGCCAATTACCAATCAACGGTCGACTAACACATATACGTGGAGTAATCCCGAAATGTTTGAAACATGAAGCGGTAGTCAGTGCTGTACTGTGATGATTTGTAAATCCAAATGACAATCAGAACAAAAGTGAATAACGAGTGGGAGACTGGTAGAGTAGTAACGCACCTCACCAATATCACTGGTTGTATGGCGAATGTATAACCTACGTTGTCACAGTATAGGAACACCCCAACCTGAGAAACATCACCTGTTGTCCCGTTTCACGAACATTCCTTAACTCACGCTATTAAAAAGTCGTCAGGAACGTGAACAGAAATTAGAAACATTACCTAGCAGCAGCATTACAAAATCTCTCAATACGCAATGCAGAACAACGTTATCCTAGACATGCGCACAGGTGGCGGCTCGCCTCTCGATTGCGTTAGGCTACTGGTGGCTTTGTGCAAGTGGGCATTGTACAGGTACAAGATTAATCAAGGTGACTGGCCTGTCGGTAGGCTCTGAGATGTGGAAACACCTCAGCCATCTATACTAGCTGACCCTACGTAGCCTGTGGCCACTGTGCCCCTCGTACACCATGTGCTCATCCGTGACCCGTACGTCCGTAATGCAGCCATAAAATTACACACGTACACGACACGCTTCTCTTAACGTTCTCTGACCTAAAACCTTTAATGTTATATGACCTAAAAATATCAGGGTATAATAACTTTGGGTCATCTTTTCCTATGTTACTATTATCTAAAACCATTAACGTTCTCTGACCTAAAACCCTTAACGATCCATGACCTAAAACCCTTAATGTTATCTGACCTAAAAATATCAAGGTAAAATAACTTTGGGTCATCTTTTCCTGTGTTACTATTATCTAAAACACTTAACATTCTCTGACCTAAAAATATTATGGTAAAATAACTTTGGGTGATTTTTTCCCATGTTACTATTTTTCATGTTTTACTGATACTATTTGTTCCTGTCACTATTTTCTCTATGTTATTATTTTCTTAAAGACAGGGGTGTTTTAAACTAATAAAATATTTTCTGGTCGCGAAAATAATCCCTAATCATTAAACTATCCCATACCCCCACCCCCTCCTACCCCCAACCATAGAGATGGTGCAGGCCTTCAAATAGAATTCAAACTCAACACCAACATTTCTATTCTAGCACACCATCCATCTTGCTATCATAATAAGATATCATAAATAAAACATTAAAGGTCTTGACTATTCACTGACTATTTTGATAAAAATATCTTCTCATTGCATTGTTTCTATTAAATTCAATTTTTTATAAAAATAGTTAGTCAATAATTTTGCGTAGTAAAAAGCGTAATACAATTTTCTACATAAATCATTTACATATTTATTTATATTTATGTAGAAACCTATATATATGTATGTATCACATATGTATACCGGTATATATAGTATATATATACACGCACAGAAAGGTTTGACTAGAACATGTAAAACACAACAGTATATACATAATTTAAATTACTCAAAATAAATCCTCGATAAAGACTTACACAATGCATGCTATAGAAATATATATATTAAGCAAATATCTGTGAACTATTGATAGATAGAAACACATGCAGCCAACAAATATACTTACACTATCGATAGATATAAATACATTAAATCAACTAATACTTACACTATCAATAGACAGAAATATATTAAATCAACAAATAGACTTACACTATTGATAGAGAAACGATCGTAGAGTCTCCCGTGACTGCAAGTGTTCAACGTGCGTGTGCGTGTATGAATTTATCTAGTCGACAGCCTGCTATGACTGAACTGTAAACTATTGCCATGGAAACAGTGAAAGATAACACCTATATGTAGACTACACATAATGTTCATAACATACGTAATTAACCTTCGACTTCCTCAAAAACAATATTTAAATAGAGTTAATCACTTAATAACCAAATATTTATATGGGTCATTCTACCGAAAAGGGCAATATGAACATATGCATTCATCAAATAATGAACTTGCTTAGATTATAAATCTAATGTTGCTATTTTAAACTCTGTTTGTTGACATTTATGAATAAGTACTCATTAGCAAGGTACTAAGATTACTTTTGATAATTGTAATATTGTAAGTAATACACTAACTTGGAACTATCATAAAAAACGCATTTAACATGTATTTTACTTTAACATTGAAATTTCATTACCAAAACTAACTTTTTCGTTGCAGTATAACTCATCACTTAATAACCAAACTTTATATCACATATTCCTTTATTATCTACATATGTAATTGTACTGTTGTATGATAAATAGAATATGTGTATATAGCATCATAATTTGATAATAATGATATAAGAAATCCCATATAATATTTTTTTTAGTTTATCGACCTTGGTTTAAAATGGAATCAACTAACGTTCCTATGACTTGAAGTTATACTCAACATCATCACTGCAAAATATATTCTCAATCATTCCTTGAATTCATTGACAACCTTATAATATTATATTAGGTTTTTACCAATGTACTGAAAACACTTATAGCAACATGAGCATGTCACCTTAATATCAATGAATAATAAATTGATCAAAGATTTAATATCTACAAATTCATCTGAACAAAAATAAGTGTTTATTATTGAGACAAGTGAAAGTGACTGACAGTTGGAGACCAGATATATGTTATTGCAGCTTTCCACAGCTGTCATGTTGAAAACTGTGACCAACTTCATACAGTCACCTCACTCAGGTCATCTGACATTGCAGTCAGAGGTGTGGCAGACTTGAACCAGTGGATGACTTGATCAGTGATCATACAGCCTCTATCCTTAAACTTGTAGCTAGAACCAGTGGACTTGAACCAGTGGATGACTTGATCAATGATCATATAGCCTCTGTCTTTAAACTTGTAGCTGGAACCAGTGGACTTGAACCAGTGGATGACTTGATCAGTGATCATATAGCCTCTATCCTTAAACTTGTAGCTGGAACCAGTGGACTTGAACCAGTGGATGACTTGATCAGTCATCATATAGCCTCTATCCTTAAACTTGTAGCTAGAACCAGTGGACTTGAACCAGTGGATGACTTGACCAGTGATCATACAGCCTCTATCCTTAAACTTGTAGCTAGAACCAGTGGACTTGAACCAGTGGATGACTTGATCAATTATCATAAACCTCTATCCTTAAACTTGTAGCTAGAACCAGTGGACTTGAACCAGTGGATGACTTGATCAATTATCATAAACGTCTATCCTTAAACTTGTAGCTAGAACCAGTGGACTTGAACCAGTGGATGACATGATCAATGATCATACAGCCTCTATCCTTAAACTTGTAGCTAGAACCAGTGGACTTGAACCCGTGGATCAGTGATTATACAGTCCCTAACATAACCATAGCATTTCACTGGTCATTCAGAAACTGCTGGATTGTTTGCAAACATGTCTAATTTCCAAAACTTTCAAAACTCTCGAAACTTAACATAATACTGCCAGTTGTTATCATATATATCAAATATTGATATAATACTATGAGGACATCTATAATGGTAATAATATGTCAACCTCTCAGCACACCCAGGTATTGACCAGTGGCCAGCTACTGACCGATGTCACCCGATCCAGTAACAAGACACATGACCGACATACTGGCAGTGGTAAAACAGATACTCCTGACTGGCACTGCCGCTACTGGTCTACTGCCATCCACTCCGACAGCGCCGACCATGATGATGATGATGATGATGACGTTGATGCGTCATCGATGCCGACTCCCGCGGTAATTAGAGGTGAGCAGAGACTCTGGCTAGTAAGACTTCCTTTGTGGACAATTAGCCTTCTCTCTCCCGCGCCATCTCCTTCATCCATTGACGTCAGCCACTCAGCGGTGGTTCTGCCGCGCGATGTCCTGGCTGCACTCGGCCACTGATGCCACTCTCAGGGTTACCCAGAAGTGAGGCTAGCTGATCTCTCCATCTCTCTCTCTTTACCTCCCCTCTCTCTCTCACATCTCTTTCTGTCTGTCTTTCTTTCTGTTTCTCCCTTTACCTCCCTCCCCTCTCTCTCCCACCCTTCTCTCTCCCACCCTTCTCTCTCGTGTCCTCTCTCTCCTTCTCCCTCCCCTCTCTCTCTCACTCCCTCTCTCACATCTCTTTCTGTCTTTCTTTCTGTTTCTCCCTTTACCTCCCCTCTCTCTCTCCCACCCTTCTCTCTCTTGTCCTCTCTCTCTCCTTCTCTCTTTCTTGCCCTCTCTATTCCTCTCTCTCTCTCCCCTCCTCTCTCTCCCCTGCTCTCTCTTCCTCCCTTGCTCTTGCCCTCCCTCCCTCCCTCCATCCTCTCTCTCTATCTCTCTATCACTATCTCTCTTTCACACTCATCGCAAAAGGGTGAAAGATTCCTGCAGCGATGTTAAACTCAATAATATTTCCCTCCCTCCCTCATCTCTCTCTCTCTCTCTCTCTCTCTCTCTGTCACCTCCCTCCCTTAATTAACACACAAACTGAGCTTGGGCTTTCATATCTCTCTCTTTCTCTCTCTCACTCCTCTCTCTCTCTCTCCAATTTGATTCCTTCTGATGACAGGAAGGACGGACAGATGAATATATGCCAGTCTGCTAGCCAGGGATCCCGATGGATCTATTCCGGGAGACCCAGATTGTAGTGTTTACTCTAAATATGGAATGCACTGATTTCCGTATTTATTCTGACTCTGTCACATTATTACCTGTTTGCTATAATCAAAAGACAAACAAGACTCCAACATGCTGAGATGCACAATGGCACGGATATCATTATCTTTCAGTTCAATCTGTTATTAACTGCTGTTTCTTTGATTTGGGTGTGCTCACAGATTATTTCAGCTTTTAAATTAATAGGGAAATAGATTTTAATGTGACAGCTAAAGTATGGGATATATATCAAAATGTGTCTAGACATTTTTTTTTCTTCTCCAAGAATGATGCATAAAATTATATAAAAAAAATGTAGTAATAATAAAACGGTTATATTAATTGTATATATCGATTTCATCCATGACTTTGATCAAATGAATTCAATCTTTGTGATAAACTAGTGAAATCTGTGATAAACAGCATAAAATTACGTCTTTGATAAATGGAATAGAATTGAATGTTTTCGAAATACATATCAACATTACAGAAATATATTTTTCTTGATTCAACATACTCGCAACAAGACATTAAAGAGGTTTGGTGTCCCACGTGAATTTACAAAAACCACATCCAGTTTCCAATACAAATCATCTCTGTCCAATTAAGTCCTGGATGACAATTCATCTAGGCCAGTAAGAGACAAATGGACCTCACAAACCTCCTGTGCTAGTCGTCTCCGAGGACCGAGTGGTAGATGACTGTAACCCTGCCGCAGGTTGCCATGCACCTGATGTATGTCAAGGGAATACCTCTTGGTACAGGTCCCATCCTCATCAATTACCCCCCACCCCCCTCACCACCTTCCCCCATGAAATCACCAACAAGTCTCACGTGTAATGGAATGTGCATATCTCATGGGTATTTGCATACATGTCTAATTTACGTAAACCCACAGAATCTATCCGTTTGTAATTAGGAGCGCATCTGACATTTTCGCGGTTTTCCGTATATATATATCTGCGTATGTGTGCCTCTCTACGCAATCGTCCTTATCCTCGATTTTTTTTTTTTAGTAACGTGAGACATTGTGTGTTACATTCGTTCCTCTAGACATGGTGCGAATGGAATCAATATTCAGAAAGTGTTCCCCCTCTCTCTATCTGTCCCTGTCTCTCTCACTGCGTAAAGCCTGGCTGAGTGTAATGTTATGCTAGTTACCTCCACATACCTGCATAAGACCATCCAGCGATAGCGAGCACAACACTCCTTCCTTCCTCCCTCAACACCCGTCAGTGTGATAAAAACAAACACAGTCACACCTACCCAGACCCTCCCCTGAATCCGCATCTCCCTCCCCCCTCATCCACCCACCCGTAATCTACCCAAGTCCCCACCCCCTTTCCATGTCAAATCCTTCATCTCGCTCACACGTAAACAGCTGTTCAGAGGGGATCACTTGAAGAAAATCTCAGACACGAGGGCATTGCTCCGCTGGATTGGACAAATTTTGGGGGAGGAGGAGGAGGAAAGGGGAGAGATGGTCACTGGCAGGTGTCCAGAGCTCGCTGGTCAAGATAATGGAAGATGCGGAGAGCGGTTAATGCAACTGCCCGACAGATGACCAGTGTAGCTGACCATCATTACACCGACGACAATAGCCGGAGATAATGTAATAGTACATAGAAGCCGCGCAAATACAGGCACGCTCCCACCGGCCTTAAGAAGGCGGCGAGTTCACAGTGCTCGCTCAAGAGGGTACCCTGATTGAAACTCCTCGAGCAGCCCTCCCTGCACCCCAAGTACCCCTCCCTGCAACTTGAGTATCCCTCCCTGCACCCCACATACCCCTCCTTACAGCCCCGGTCCCTCATCTTTCAGGATGGAGAGTTTAAGGACAGGGTCTTCGTAGGTAGAGGTTGATGGGCAAGGCTATACATCACTGTGTCTAATCTGATGACAATGTCATCAGCAGGATTGCTCCCTGTGAAACAAGAGGTCAGCCCCAGCTCAATAGGAAGGTTAAATTAACTGACAGGTTCAAATCATTCAAGACCCCGGTCTGTGATTGTAAGTTTGGCTAGACATCTGCTGGACTGGCCAGATTTAATGCCTGGACATGCTGTCTTGGCTCTTTGAGACATTGGTTAATTTTCAGAAGGTGCGAAAAACGGAAAAATTAAGTATTTAAAAGTCATTTTTAAGTGTATAAACAAATAAGTTTTATTTTTGTAGAATATATCCCATCTAATAATTCATAACTTTTATAACAAGGAATTGAAAGAAGATATTTATCACTTGATTTAATATTTGTGTAAAGCCGGAACTTTGGATTGATGGATGGGGAAACATTTATATACAAGACATTGGTGTACTATCATATAGTAATGATTAATATGTCCAAACAAATCTAATCAATATGAAAATATTGAAATTATGTAAAAATAGAATCAAATGAGACACATTATAGTTCTATGATAAGGTTTAATTAAGGAGTTATCTCAAATAATTTTCCCCAACTACGCAAAGAATTCCAGCGATAAAGATTATTGAAATAACGTAAATACCCATCTGATTACATTAAATTTTACATTAAAATTCCAATGCCAAATGTGTATAAAATCTGATGACAACAGCATGCTAAGATTGCTCTCTCGCTGTTAACCTGACATTCTTTCATTCTTCAACCCCTCTAACATTTGCATAGGTGGAAAATGACAACCGCAATATTTCCAATTCGCTGGCAAAACATCCGAAAAGCTTGTTTAATATCAGATCAACTTCAATCACATGCCCGGAATCCATTAATCCCAATCTTTTCAGTTATTTTCCGATTGCACTCCAGCTTGGCAGAGTGGGAACTCAATATGATCCCTGCGTCACAGGTGTTAAGAGAGGGCAGCACCGCAGAGCCCAGGAGTCGATGACAAGACAATTGTGTATGGGCACGTGCCGGTCAGTTGTCCATCTGCCCCTGAGACCGGTCACTGTCCACTCTCCGGACACTGGGCAGGTGACTGGACACAAGGTGGACACTCACAACCCCCGATGAATTCTCACTTCCACGAGCCCATCACACCCATCTCCATCAAACTGACAAGAATGGACGAGCCCTCCAATGATAATTAACTGGACACTCTGTGATTAAATTCAAATAAATAAACTGACCGCAGGTCAAGCTGTCAAAAATCTGGAGATATCTTAAAGGATCACTGTCAATTTTATTTCAGTAAATATTAAAAATGAATTTATATATTTTTTTTTAGAAATGGGAACATGTGTTCAGCGAAAAGTTCAAATGAAAGTTGAAAGATATTTGTTATACTCATCTCAGATACTGATACTCTGACAACTATCAATTAGTAATACATGTATTTGCATTTAAATATCAGTGCTATTTCAGGATCCATGTACTTCCTTCAACATGCTATTAGACATATGGCTAACCTGATAAACACAGAATTGTTACTATATTTTTAGATATAAACTAAGTAAATAATTATTACTTAAACCTTTCCACTTTTGACTTTTAAGATACCAAGTTGTATGGCAACACCACACACTTTGAGAAAATTGCATTGAGCTATTTCATTAATAATGTGAAAAATTACAGATTTCATGCAAATTTATTCCTCAAACAGTTGCACAGGATTTGAAAAAGTTTGGTATCATGAAATGTTCTTGAAACAATAAATTTCCAGAAATCTGCCATTGCCTTCAGCCCTATAACAGTTGCTCAGGGTAAAAAATAACGAAGCAACACAATGATTATGTGTGGAAATACAAAGTAACAATGGATGTATAAATTGGCAATTCAAGTACAAGCTGACTTATTTAAAGTTTAATGACCGATGCGGCGATGGTACACAATAAATTAATTACCATCCACACCATGCATGCATGCCTATCCCAATATCCATCCGTAAATGCTGAAGAAAGTAAACAAAGATGGAACAAATTTAAGGTAATAATCAATGATATTCATAATGATGAAAGGCTGAGTATGTGGTTACGTAATAGCAACTGTCTTGCCCTTTTGACTTCTACAGCATTTAACACCATAGAATGGAATACAAGAAGAAAGTAACTGAGTAAAATTATTTTAGTTTTATCAAGGAAAAAACAAGTTATCTATATGTGAATTAAAAGGCTTGCGAATATATTTAAGTACATTAATTAACAAACACCGTAAAAAACACTCAAGTTTTTAATTCAGTTAGATCATCCCGCAAAACGAGTTGGTACAAGAATCAAGGCTGAGGTGACATCACGTCCGTTTATGAATGTAAACAAAACCCCTAGTAGACATAAATATTCCTCTAACATTTACCTCATACAATTATATCTGACAGAAGCAATGCAGTTATTTTTGCTACGAGACCAAAGCCAAACTCTCCCGACCAAGATAGCTGCAACCAAGGAATCGCTTTCTAAATTTGACAGAAGCCGTCTAAATATACCCGCTATGAGAAGAAGTACCGAAATAAATTAACCACACATTCAAACCAAAATAGCATTAGCATAGAAATAGGAATCAGTGTATCAAATATTATAGGAATGGCAGTAGAGGCATGAAGACGACCTACCTGGATTCTCCAAGCTACCTGCACATTACAGGTCGTGTTGAGATGGTGTTCCTGTGAAATACTAGTCTGAGGAGACACAGAGAGGCTACACTACAGCCCCGGTGAATATAGGAAGTTACTGGTGAAAGTCGTCAGTGGAAGGGGAATAGAAGCTAGCTGAAGACATCTCGTGGTGCCAGGTATGTGGCTAGTTTTCCCCCCTCCTCTGCTTCATGCAATACGAGACTCGGCTTATCGTGAGAGCCCTATGACGTCAGGCCTGCATTCTTGTGCTGGAGCAAGACACAGCCGCAAGTCTACTTGAGGAATTAGTACACACACAGCTAACTCCTGCTTTCTCCTCTGTATTCTCCCCTGTATATCTCTCTCTTTCTCTCTCTTTCTCTCTCTTTCTCTCTCTTTCCCTCTCTCTCTTTCTCTCTCTTTCTCTCTCTCTCCCTTTCTCTCCCTTTCTCATGCTCTCTATCTGTCACTCTCTCACTCTCTATATCTATCTACATATCCATTTCTCTCTCCTCCCTCTCTCGCCCCCATCCCCTCTCTCTCCTGTATGCCCTCTTTCTCACACAATATCTCTCTCTTTATATATTTCTCTCTCTCTCTCTCTCATGCCCTCTTTCTAACACAATCTATTTATTTATGAGACTTCTAACAAATCCTCCACTACTTCCTATCCCTGTCTCTCTTTCTTTTCTTTTTCTCTCCATCCTTCACATGCACATACACACAACACACACATACATACACACACAAGATATACACACACACACACACACAAGATATACACACACACAACACACACATACACACACACACACACACATATACACACACACACACACACACAACACACACACACACAACATATACACACACACACACACACACACACCGTTCTTGGACTTGAGTCAAGTAGAGACAAATCTAGCTAGAACATCCTACCTCTACAGTAACCTCACCCTTGCTTCTTTACTTTGCCATTATATCAATTAGTACTCTAGATCTCTACTACCGTCCCTCTAAAGTGGGTCCACTTTCTAAACCAGCTATCTGTAGTCATATACTTCCTTCTCTCATGTCTCGCCATTGAACAGGCGGACATCAAGATTCTCTGAAAGTCACGAATAATTTCTCATCGTATGTACTTCATACCCCTTTTGTTTCTTCAGTCATGTATTGATAAAAGATGTTCATCTTACGAAGAGCATTCAGGCGACTTTTAGTGTGTAATCAATACTGTGTACATGGTCTTCCTAATATGTCTGAAATATACATTATTAAGCATTCGGTTGCATGTATTTGGTGTCGGAAAGGTACCAGCATCAACCATTATTAGTCCTACCGTAATAATTAGACTCAAATAGGTCACAATTTTCGCGCTCGTATGACACAAAAATATATCAATTGATGCTCTACGTTCCTTATTAACAGTGTTCGAAGTAGCAACAAAAATAGCAACAAATTAGGGGTTTATTTGTCGTGCGGCTAATGATAAAATGATAAGGGGGTCTTTGTGTCATTTTGCGTGTTTTTCTAAAAATAAGGTTACATGTCCCAGTGAAGATTTCTCATCTACCCCCACGCCCGCCCCTGCATACACTAGCTGTCACGTATTATTATCTTGAGAACTTTATACCAAATCATTTTCAAATCTAAGAACATCAAATCAACGATAGCACGTGAATTAAATTAACAAGGGGGGGGGGGGGGGACTATTTCGTCAATTCAAAACGACACTGATGACAGAAAATGTAAGACAATAAGTAGAGACAGCCTGTTGTCATTTTCAAAACAAAACCCGTGAATCTGATTCACAGTGAGACACGGGATTGTCAGTCACGCAGATGATAAATGTCAAAGTATACCACATTATGCATCATGCTGCTTAATTATTAATCCATATCTACAAAGTTCACTTGAGATTTCCTACAGATGTTTTGGTTTAAACTAGTTTACAAAGATGTGTTATCTGTGTTTGTATACCATTTCATGAAGATAATACAGTACACTACCATTATAAAACATAAACATGTCCGTAATCTTTTTCTCATGGATTGAAATAAAAATAGAAATTCACATATTAAAAGGAATTGAACTGAAATTGTCAAATTTCTTCACAAAATCCCAGAATTGTTCTATGCATATATCAAAATGTATACATTAATGTTATTTGCAGATAATTATATATTGCTATTTTACAGTACGTTGAAAAAAACTAACTTATATAAATATATTTTCATATCTTATTTTTACAGTAGTTCAGTTATATCATGGCAATGGATAGTCGTAGATACACTATGTTCAATACCAACACTATATCAAAAATCTTTCCCAGCCCCTAACAAGCTTACATATATCATGACATTCATTTTCTGACCCAAGCGGTCAAACTATCTTCATGATGCAACATTAATATCATTAATATCATTTCCTCAGACATTAATATCATTTCATATTTTATTTATACCTTTTTTTTTGCATCGCTTTTCTCAAACAGGCCGAACAGAGATGCATTAATACTTTCATTGCACTTCCAGATTTGCCCTTGGCACGGGACTGAACTGGACTGAATGGAAGTAACTGTGAGGACTGAATCAATCCGTATCATATGTAACTACACTCCAGGGTTGGTTATCATAAGAAAACACCTCAGAGTTGAGACTCTCAGAAGACCTAGTGTTGTTTCTGAGATGCTATCTCTGAGAGTTTTATCTCGCCTATCTCCAGTGGGGAATACACAACAGGAAATCATATGAGATTTTCGCACAAGCACTCACTCATGCACTCACTCACTCACTCACTCACTCATACACACACACACACACACACACACACACACACACACACACACACACATGCACACATACTTCCTCAACCCCTGTTATATCAAGCACACAAGATACAGTGTGTTGGTAATCATTTCTATGAATCACAAATCCCTAAATTCATTGGTGTATGCTTTAAGTACCATATCCAAAAAGAAGAATAATAATTCCAAATAAATTATTGTGAACTATTCATACATGCACATTGTTAAAATTTAAAATGTAAGTCATTTTCAATATTGAAATTATTATACTTTGCTTCACTTCAAGACTACGCATTGCCAGCAATAATATGTATAACAAAAGTAAATTAGAACAAAATTTTATATTTATACATAAATAGTTGTAGCAAAGTAATAGTAAATTGAATTTATTCAAATTACTACTGCTTTACTACAATTCATATATTAATTAATGATAAGTTCTGTACATTATGAATATCAAAATTAAATTGAACATACTTTATGCAGACATCTCTGAAAAAAATCATTTTAAAAAATCAAATTTTATAGTGTGAACTATTCACACTTTTATAAATGTATCATAAACAAAACCTCATTGTTATACTGAAATTGCTATAATACTGCTTCAAGCAAAGATGTACGACGCTAATTAGAAAGTCGGAAATATTTTCATGGAAGCCTACTCCTGCTTGGTGGCAAATCACCAATCTTGGTTTATATTCTCAGGTTGAGATATCATTGGAAGAAACTATATATCTAATTATCTACGTAACGCCTACGCATATGCCTTGTACGTATGGCCAGAAAATGTACATTGACTATACGTTCCTTGCTATGTTTTAAGGTCGCTAATAAGAAATCAGATACATCTGATAGATGACATTTACTGAAAACAATTTCTTCGCAAACTTTAAATGTTAACACAAGGAATACGCACAGCCAAATAAAAGCACTGTAGAAAGTAACAACCTTGAAATGAGAGAATGAGACATGAATTGTCAAACTAAGAATGATACCTGATATTACACTATGTTATGAAAAGTGCACAATGTATTACTAGTATATATCTGTCATCGTCTGCTGTAGATAAGTTACTGGCTGATGAGAAATACACAGCGTATCAGGTTTCAAGTCAGAATCTGACTTCATCTCAGACTCAGACTGTCAGATTGTCAGATTTTGTCATTTTACTCAGGTACTGAAATCACTGTCATCATTGTAATAACCATTGTCACTATTGTTTCAATCATTACAACTGTCATAATAATCATTGTCCCTCCCATTATAATCATAATCATTACCATTATCATTTCCATCATCATCCTTATCATTGTAATAGTTGTCATTACAATTGTAATTATTATAATTACCATTGTAATACTTGGCATTGCCAATGTAGTAACTGTAGTTACCAATTGTACTAATATCCACTATTTATGTAATCATTCTTCCCACCGTTGTTATTATTCTCCTTACCATTGTAATAATTGTTATTACTGTTGTAATAATTATCACTATCATAACAATCATTGTAAATATCACTGCAATCATTGTCATTGCAATTATAATTGTTACTATCAATTTTCATCATTGTTATTCTTATTATAATCATTCCATAATCATAGCCATCATATTAAGCATCATCTTCCCTGAAGTTGGAGGAGGCTCCGTGGCGTAATGGTTAGAGCGTCGGCCCGGAGTGCGTGAGGTCGCGGGTTCGATCCCCGGTCGCGTCATACCAAAAGACGTTAAAAGGTGGTACTTGTTGTTTCCCTGCTTGGCG
>JAUTBX010120977.1:0-11037 GCA_032361465.1 Lepetodrilus tevnianus | reverse complement strand
GTGAAATCCATTATGGAAGATGGTGGTAATATATCAGGTCTTGCGCATTTATTTACTATTTGATCTAATTTGCTTTCGAGAAATTTAGTGGTATGAATACATTTCTCATTAATACACATCACCCATTGATGTTGTGGAACAAAGGCCATGCATAATACGCATGTATCTGGTCGGCGTCACCTTTAGTAAACAGCCTCAGTCTGACAACAGGTCAAGGATAGCGCCGTCTCATCGATTTCCTCCAATATTCCACAAACATTCCCCCTATCGATCTTCGAGAATGATACAATGATTCCACTCTCTTTCATTAAAGCTTGGGCAAGGTTATAGGACGTCGTTGTCTATTCCTTACAAAGATGGAACTGAGTGTCATGGCAATAAGAACTGGTCCTGTGTTTGTGGTGAATGAAGTACCACTGGTTCGCGTCTGCCACAACCATAACCAGCATGGCAGCAAGAGCAGCAGCAGCAACAACTACAGCAGCAACAGCAGCAGCAGCAGCAGCAACAGTGGAAGAGCGTCCCGTAGGAGTGGCCCGAACACACGGAAGCTAATGCGGACACAACATGGGAAATATGCAGATTAACGTTTAAGCCGTAGCTATTCATTGACGTATTCATTAACCTCCTGGGATCCTCTAATCCCTGGTCGTCACTTTGTACGGGGCTAGCATTCACACGCCTGGTTCTCTATTATGCATCCACAAATGACCATCCCCTCTGGAGTTCCCGATACGAGGGACAGCAATAAATGTCCGGCCATGTCCTCTTGTTTATAGTTTGGCTTTCCTCGTTCACCAAGGACATCTTCATGAATCAATTATGGTTCTTGGTGTGTATGTTTGTCTGAGACTAGATGTTGGTTCAGTTATTGCATGCGTGTCCATGTTTATCTGAGACTAAATTTTGTTTCAATTATTGTATGTACAGTGTCTGGAGTATATATATATTGAAATCTGGGCTACTTAAAAATTGGTGTCCTTGAAGATTCTATAATGGATCGAGTAGACTTCTTAGAAAGACCATCCATCTACAGATAGGTCAATGATACTTTCAAAATCTTGTACAATGCAATTATTGATGGTCGTCTGGTCAGATTCAAGACATTATGTTTCAATCAATCTAAAACTTACAACCACTTTGCCATAAACATGATATAAGAAAATAAGAACAAAAATGAAACTTTTAGAAAAATAAAAAAATAACATTAAAAAGATTATTTTTTTTAATAAATGGAAAAAAAAGAAAGAAACAGGAAGAAAAGAGAACAATGAAGACAAAAAATCATTGACTTGACGGTAGATTACAATAGGATGATTGATCCTCTTTGAGAACTTCTGAGGCCACAGCCATGTGTGGCAGGTGGGTCTGGTGACGAGTACATTACTGGAGGAAGAACGTTTCAATAACGGAGTCATTCCCCGTGCTGTGCAATGGTTCAACAACACAGAAAAACAACTGTTATCAGATTATAACATTATGCTTCTGTTATCACTATGTAAATATTTGAGAAGAAAATGGATGAATGATGCATAAGCTTCCAAAATAAACCAGATTTCTTTTGGGTCTATTATTTTAAAGGCATTTGCAGCATATTGTCATCATCAAGTGAGTGCATTTACATATTGTGATTAGAAAAACATTTGTAAATGATAAAACATACACTAACAGCATCATACCATGTTGTGCCTACTTCAACTATTGATAATCAAATTGCAACAAAAACCATGTTTCATTCACACGCATTACAATCTCGTTAAATGGCGCTATTAAATTATATTCTTGAACATTTACAACATCGCATCATTGGGGTTTTAAATTTTAGCTTTAAGTTTTTTAACACTGCAAAAATCCACCAGCATAATAGCATTGACATTTGAGGATTAACGATACGTAATGCAGTTGGTGTCTGAGCCAAAACACATGGGAAATCTTACCAAATTGAACGAGAGACGTGTTGCAGATCATGGTAATACATTTCTACAGGAAAACAATAGCTTCTGCTCAATACAAGACACATGCAAATTGTACAGAATGTACCTCTGGTGGTATGGCAAAGCCCGCATGAACAGTTTTTCTGTCTGGTTTAGACAATTGTCTTCCAAGTTATGGTGTTTGATGGCAAAATAAAAGAAAAAATTCTTTGATGCATTTCATTGTAAAATATTATTACAGAGTTCATTGTAATAAAATTAAGCTTGTCTGGAACAGATATTACTTATAATGTGGATAATTTGTATTATATATTAGCGCATACAGGATTGTAAACTATCTACTAACTACTCTCTGTCTTCTTTAGTTACAGGAAATAAGAGTTATGCACCATTTATGTTGTGGTGTTTTTTCAATGAAGACATTTACTTAATAAATTCTATTAATTCTAAGTCTAAATACTGTATAATAATGTGTAATAATGTAGCGCTATGAGCATGCTTCTGAAGGATGGTTTTGGCGCGATATAAATGCGCACATTATTATTATTATTACAATTCTATGTTAAAACAGTGTTTTCTTTTTCTTTACTTGAATGTTTTGTTTAGTTTAACATACAACTATTGTACAATATTACCCGAATTTGTAAAAGTCGGTCAACATATATTAACGTATGATAATAATATTTGGAAATACCTTATACCCGAACATGATACTGGAATACTTATTAGATTACTGGTAAAGACAATATAACTGTATTGAATACAGGCAAGCCAGTTGTATTACTTGTACATAGGTTAACTGAACTTTACTCTTGTATGCAGGTAAATTGACTAGTATTGGTAATGTTTCAATCTAGCTGTACTAGTACAATACTAGTACCTAGGGGTGCTACAGATACTGAAGTAATAGTGTATACTAGTAGTGTGTTAACTGTGTTGATAGCATACAGGTATTCTGACTGAAGTAATGGTATACAGGTATGCTAATTGTATTAACAGTATACATGTATGTTAACTGTTAATGGCATATACAGGTATGTTAACTGGATTAATTGTATACAGGTTTGCTAATTGGATTCCTGGGATAGAGGTATTGCTAACTGTTAACGGAATACAGGTATGCTAATTAGACTTAAAGCTATACCAACAGGTATGATAAGTGAATAGCTAACTGGATTAATGGTGGTTTTACATGTGCACTAATTATACTAATAGCATACAGGTGTGCTAACTATGCTACGAGCATTGCTAATCAGTATGCAGACATATGACAAATCACATAGCTTAAAGCCTAGGGAGCGACATATTTATGTGACAAACAGTTTAAGTTCTCTTCTATCACGGGTAATTGACATTGGGGGCGACAATGAGTTTCAAATGAGGCACCGGCACCCACCAGAGGCGGCGGCTATGGATGATTTGCATGTCTGCACTTCTGAAATGGAATGCAGGGCTTGAAGCAGTCCATCACTTAGGTGCCGCGGTCAATCCTAGAAGTTGTCTTAATGGAGGTCATTATTTCCATATCCCACTATAACACGGAAATAATAGGTTGATGGTTGGTAGCTGAACTCCAATCTGTACTTCCAGGCCGAGTCATCACGGAATACAGTTCTTACACGTGTACCACCATTGTGTGGGAAAGCAATACGACGTGCAATGACTACAGCCTCATCGGAATTATACACCACATACGCCGGAATAATGATGATATAATAATAATTCATTGCAAGTCACAATGCTGGTATTGCGGAGAAGGTGATTGCATGCTAACTAGTGAAATATGCGATTACTAAGTGCACGCTAATGTCGTATGCGTTCTGTGAAAAGAAAATTCAATAGGGTTTCACGGTTTTTGATTATTTTCCGAAGGCATGGCTTCACAAATCTGTCACTTCAATCTCTTAATAGTTATTCAACTGCTAACATTTGATACAAGATTTGTCACTGGTTTGGGGGTAATAATGGTCTTGCAATCGGAAAATGTAAAGTGCAGTCAGGCAAGGCTTTTCGCTTTGGTTTTCTGAGTGCAGTTGCGATAATCTGACTGAAATTTGGTTATTACGGAAAGCTCATTTTACACATAGTACACCAGGAGTAAACCCCTAGTGATGATTGCAAAACAGATTAGAATCACAAATAAGTCGAAGGAAGGAGGGAGGGATAGGGTGAGCTGAGCTGGGGGGGAGTGTCGATCTACATATAGAGAGAACACACCTTATCGTGGGCGCCACATCATGAATAGTAGCTCCCAGCTGTGTTGTAAAATTCTGATTGGATATGCACAGTTTTATGGTTCTATCTACGGTGTTGGGGTGCTGCTTTTGGGTCCAGAACATGGCAGACTTAATTTTGTCAGGAACTAAAATTGTAATCCTAATGTCTCTGAATGTCTGGTACTTTGTTAAACTTGACCCCCTGTTCCACAGAACCATCATCGCCGCTACGAGTCATAACTCCATGCTAAAGTACAGGGTATCATTTCTCGAAGATCTCATATCTACAATGAGACCATAGCCCTCTTGTAAGCGTCCAATCCCCATGTATTAGAGATCACTACGAGAGTGCTTATGGTCTCATAGCAGATATGAGAGCTTCGAGAAACGATACCAGAGACCATATATGTGTGTATGGTGTCTGATGATACTCAGGAGTTACGATGACTCTCGTAGCGCTACGATTATTCTTTGGAACGAGACGCCCGATTTATAGCTAGTTACACGTGTCGATTGGAACCAAATTTGGGTCAAAGGTATAATAGACCTCATTTCTAACAGGTAATTCAGTGGTCATATTGTTAATGCTTACATATATGGTAGACCACAAACCTTGTTAATAATGGTCTAAGAATAGAGTAATAAAATAGGGTCATTTTGTACTGCAGTACCAACAAGATATGATAGACCCAATTTTGTCTTGGGAGTAATTTGCAATAATGTTAAATTTTGTTGGTACTATAGTACTGGAATGGTTTTGGTTAATCATGATACATAATACAGAAAATGGCCGAGATTTGACATATTTAATTAAGTGTAGGTTATATTAGCTTGCCCAGAAATAAATTGAAAAGGTCAAACCATGAAGAACAAGCAATGACAACATTCAGTCAATTTACTTTATTGTCATCATCTGTAATCATTGGGATCATTGGGATCCTCTTTCACCCTGTTACATCTGTATAGGACCCAAGGGACACTTTTTGGTCTTAGTCAGGTAGTTCTGCACAGCGAAAAACAGGGTCAAGGCCACGGTCTTAATGTAGCCAATCACTGTTGGTATAGACTGACACACCTATAGTTAAAGACTACAATGATCCCATACATTTTTAGCATAGTGAAATAGTATACCATAGGTTAGTTACAATGCCTTGCTGTATGATCCCATACATTTAGCATAGTGAAATAGTATACTGTAGGTAAGGCCTTTCTGGTTGTATGCAAATACAGTATTTACAGTAACATGAAGTCACATATATTGAGAGTTTTCAATGTTTTATTACATTGGATGTACATTGTAATGACTTAAATCTCAAGCATTTTTGTGTAGTGGAACACAACCTCATGAACATAGTCAAACATGATTAAGCTTGGAATAGTATTTGGATATGGTGGCAAATTTTGGCCTGAATGAAAAATTAAGATAGTAACTAGAGCCATAAATAGATCTGTATACAAAGTAACAAGATAATAAAGTAGAAAATATTATACTGGCACGTAATTCCACAAATATGAATGGAATAGCACAACATGAAAATCCATCCACAAGCATCAAAGACTATCAGCCCGAATTGGTTCCAAATAACTTATTTCCCTTAGGACTTGTGGACAATTCAACCAAATATCCCCGGGACTCGTTTAATGGATGTTTATGTCCATGGGATGAAATGTTTCCTTTGTGATTATTAACTGTTAATTTGAATCCACAATCATGCAACCTCTCCGTGCAAATTTATCAACGTATGGTACTTTTTTTCTTCCAATAAATGAGCCAATCTGGACACAGACTAGAGATCAAACATGCGCAGTTCCGCCATTGTCCTCAATCAGATGAGCATCATTAGCGAGCGTCAAGCTCATCTAGCAAGCAAAATGCCCAATAATTTGGCCTGATATCCCATGAAGGTTCCTTTGTTTGGTGTCCGGAGTTTCCATCTTCTGGCTAAATGGGAATTCTCGGTATCATGGCATTTTGGCTGACAAGAGGGAGGAGATGTTGGAATGGCATGAAAACCTGATTACGTCTTAATGCACTTGAAAACATCATCAAAGGTGGAGTGTTTTTTTCCCTCTGCTGACTACCATTATCAAAATGACTGGATGTCTAGACTTGGCGTAGGTTTCAAAGAACAGCATCTTCGAGAGGATGTTTCCTATCCTGGTTCTTACATCGTCTTGATAGGAAGGGACAATGTTTGGATGAAAGAAGATTAGTTTCCCCTCGGAGTGAAACTTTTTTTTATTCCAGACTGAAACCTTGTAACCAGTGTTAACACTCTCTTTGCCAGATTAGTCACAATTTACTGTTCAATAGAGCATAACTTTTTGCCTTCATCTGGTAATGGGTTAATGGACAATGATAGAGCGATACTGCCAGTTAACCCCCTCAATGATGGATTGATCAGATTCACAACTCTATTAGACATCTCCATTTGTGGAAAGTAAGGGAAAGTTTAAGCCAAGTAATGTGGTGCACTGTATGTTGTCTACAGTATCAAACATATTCACATTAGAGTTTCAAAATACTTGGCATATAACTGAGTATGAATAGCTTGTTGAATTGGGCTGATTTCAAGACTTATTTCACTCATATCACAGCTTGCAACTGATTAATAACTGTGCTGTGTTTTTGTTATCGTATTATCCACATACAGTATTGTTAAAATTTATTTAGCAAACAATCTAATAATAACTTATGTATCCTATGCTAGAAATTTAGGGAATATGTACTGAATAATGCTACATGTCCATACTTTCCAGGGAGTCCAAAATGATAATTGGCGTATACCCCCACTCTAAAAATACTTGTTCTTTCAATGGGCTGTACTTGATAGGATGTTCGAAGAAATTTTGGAAAACTAATTAATTGCTAACTGCTACCACCGAGACTAAGCTACATCTTCTACCATTGAAAGCTACATCACTGCTACCACTAAGAGACTAAGCTACATCACTGCTACCACTAAGAGACTAAGCTTCAGTACTGCTACCATTGAGACTAAGCTACATCTTCTACCATTGAAACTAAGCTACAGCACTGCTAACACTGAGACTAAGCTACAACACTGCTACCATTGAGACTAAGCTACAACACTGCTACATTTGAGAGACTAGGCTACAACACTGCTACCACTAAGAGACTAAGCTATAGCATGGCTACCATTGTGACTAAGCTACTTCACTGCTACCTTGGAAAGACTAAGCTACAACACTGCTACCTTTGAGACTAAGCTATAGCACTGCTACCATTTAGACTAGGCTACAACACTGCTACCACTAAGAGACTAAGCTATAGCATGGCTACTACTGAGACTAAGCTACAACACTGCTACCTTTGAAAGACTAAGCTACAACACTGCTACTTTTTAGACTAAGCTACAACACTGCTACCTTTGAAAGACTAAGCTACAGCACTGCTACCATTGAGACTAAGCTACAACACTGCTACCACTGAGACTGAGCTACAACACTGCTAGCATTGAGACTAAGCTACAGCACAGCTACCACTGAGACTAAGCTACAACACTGCTACCATTGAGACTAGGCTACATCTGCTAACACTGAGACAAAGCTACATCACTGCTACCTTTGAGACTAAGCTACAACACTGCTACCACTGAGCATAAGCTACAGTACTGCTACCACTGAGTCTAAGCTACAGTACTGCTACCACTGAGAGACTAAGCTACAACACTGCCACTGAGAGACTAAGCCATAAACAAGGTAAATTTCATGGAACATCAGAGAGGAGACAAGCGTAACAAATTATTAATCAATGCTGGAGTTAAATGTATTTACATATCCATTTGTCATGCCACTGATGACAGTCATCATGGTATCGGTTGACACAGTGATAACTTGCTATAATGACTTGATGAACGAGTCTGGCTCATATCAGGTGAGGAAATCAATCGTGTATTGTTCTTTCCCAATCTACTCAGATTATCATCCGTTCGGTGCAATCTTCTCATCCTTGTCAATTGTCCCGGCGTCGGATCAATCCGTGACGAAGAGCATTATACTTTGCGGTCCGTCATAATAGCGTGTATTGTTCTTATAACCATCCACTTACCAGGGCAGAAGTCTTACTCAATCACCTTCAGCTTAGAGTAAATTGTCATTATGACAAAGTAGCCCAGGTTGCAACGACCATGACAAATTACGGTCTAAATGCATGGCATGTGATCCGATTAATGCCATCGGTGTGGCATACCAGCATCGGATTAATCACTGCATCAATGAGACGACGGGCAGAAAAATCACAATGCCGTGTTTTGTCGCGTTGACGGGATCGGTATTGTGGCAGAACCGACGAGAAGATGAGCTGCATTTAGGTAGAGTCAGGTGACACGGTCGTAGACGCCCAGACAGTTAGTTCACTATTAATAACGGATAGTTTCACAAAGGACTCAATTATCCTTTGGCTACTTAATGACACGAAAATAGCAACGAGAAGAGGCTACTCGGGCATAAGGTGATTATATGAACTTCTGAACACCGGCTGAAGTCTCAATTAACAAAGCCTGCCCCTGATTCCTGTATGTGTACTTATGGGTCCACTGTTCTATTATTATAGGAATCAAATTGTTCCACTATTCTATTGTAATGGGAATAAAATGATCCACTATTCTATTGGTATGGGAATAAAACATGGGTCTACAATTCTCTTGGTATAGGAATAAAACGTAGATCAACTTTATTTTATTGTTATTGGAACAATGGGTCAATTATTATATTGGATTAATAGGAATAAAACATGGGTCCACTATTTTTATTGTTATGGGAATAATACAATTATAAAGCAAAGGGGGAAAATGTCATCATTTTATTGTCAACATTCCATTGGCATTGTCGATCTGCATTAACCCTTTCAGTGCTGGATTGTATACACTCACTGCTACATAAAGTACCATGCACAGCAACTCTGGCTACCTTCAGAATGTAGGGTTAAGTCTCAGCAGAGTTCAAACAAGATCTTGGTTTCATGTGACCAAGGGACTATACAAAATCAATGAAGCTAAAATTAAGAAAACTTTCAAAGATGTGCTGCAAATTACATGTACTTGCAACATGTTGTGCTTATGTACAGTAATATGAATATAATTTTCCTTTCAAACAGCCAGACACAGCCTAAAAAGTGTTAACTATGATTAATTCTACTTTAAGTGAAAAATAATTGCATTTTCTTTGTTATTGATTCCTGTACCTGCTTTGGTGCTGCAAAAAGTATGAAGAAAAGTTTGATAAAAGAACTTTGCCTTTTTACTTTGATCTTTTTTGATGTTTCCCAGACCTGTAGCTACTTTACAAATGGCTTTCACTTGGAACTGATACAAAATAACATACGCAGTACACTATTCAAGTATAATAAAAACATGATTCCATTGAGAATATGACTATAATTTGTAATGTTTCCTTATTTCTGGACGGTCCCAGAAAGTTGTCATGGTCTCAGGTCATGAATACTTATTTCTACCAATGTCTAATAATTCTTTTCGGAATAATATCGCACTTGCAATAGAAAATAACCAAGAATAATTATCATATTCATTAGATACACACAATTTATTATCTACAGAAGATAATTATTTATGGAAATTATATACAACTAAAATATTTCTTCTTAAAACCTAATTTTCCTCATCATATTCAATTTGTGTTAAAAAAAACTATTTATCATAAAATGTATGCAAAGTTATCTGTAGAATCTAAGAAATATCTGAAACCAATTGGATAGGAAATTCACTCAAATGTATTGCACATAATTCATGAGTACCATTACTAATATTGAATCATGATGATACATAATTACTATGTCTAACATTGAGTCATGTTGATGGAAAAACCAACAACTACTGGTAGTAATTATTTCTGATGATGCTTCTGTTCGTGATAAGCGCATAAATATTAGATAACGCCTTTAATCATTCTGATGCATTTCATTCATGTAACAACAGTTCTCTTTGCAATACCAGTATCATGCTGAAAATCTTTCCTGGTGCATTGGTGTGGGTTGCCTTTGAAGTATGGCGAGGACATGTTTGTTAGAAATGTCATCCACAGACTCTAGGGATGTGCCCAGGCTAAGGTCTAGTGCCTGCTAATTCTCTGCTCATAGCTGATTACACACACATCTCAACTTCTAGGCATTGCTTGTTTAATACAAACAAAACTTATGGCCGTGACCCGAGTGCTTCTTTAATTTTAGAACGAAGATTGCGATTGGAAAATCTGGTCAAAGAAAAACCTTATGATCTGGTGGTCTTGTTCTGTGGTCTTGTCTCAAGTCACCACGGTGCACTGGAACTGAATCCGGTCTCAAAACAAGAACCTGCATTCGCTCGTTCGTCTTCACTCAAGTTTGAAACAAACCATTATTTGGTCTCCGAGGCTATCATTAAGCAATTTGGTGTTCTCGTGGAGATGAGGTGTTGAGAGTGGAACTACCACTGCTATCAGGGAATAGCTTCATTCATCTGAAGACCACCACCATGATGTGATTAGGTTTGGAACAGAGGAAGCCTGGTCTCCAACAGAAGATTGCCCCCGGCAACCATTGCGCCTCCCATTGTTCCTATAGGACTCTCCAGCAGTCTTGGACCATTACAGAAATAATAACAATACTTTCTCCAATTTAAGGAATAAATAGAACAGCTGTCAGTCCATACGGGCAGTGGTTTAAATATCCTTTGCTCTTATCCCCGTCCATAAGGGAGCAATTACCGTTATTTCATTGCCGTGATATCGGAAGATTAGTAACAATATGACAGGTGGAGATTTCATGTGGGGTAATTCCTTGTTAAAATCACAGGCATACTGCACTTAAAGAATCTGGCTGTCATAGGATGCCTTCAAGGTGGTGATTTTAACGTAAATCGGAAGCCGAT
>JAUTBX010120944.1:0-11046 GCA_032361465.1 Lepetodrilus tevnianus | reverse complement strand
TTGTTATAAATTTCAATTACAAATTGGACATATCAAAGTATCAACTTTTGAAACGATACAACTTCCTAATTGCATACTGTGCAAGAATTACTTCCCTGTTGAAGTGTACACACTTACATTGACAACTGAAGAAACCATCAACCATGCACTATAACATACTCCCTAGGGAGTTGAGAAGGAAAATGAGAGAACATTGATCCATAGACCAGTAATAATGTAGCATTACGAGCATACGCTTAAGCGTGGATTTGGCGTAAAATATAAATGTGCACATTATTATTATTATTATTGTTATTACGTATTACTATACCTGTGTATGTGATGATTTTCCTCTTAGGTTTAGATACAGGAGCCCCCTTCATCGGCCTCCTTCTTTGAACCTCTTCAGTTTCTGTGAATCAAACAGGGAATGCAGTATGTTGACAAAATACTACCGCAATTTTAATATATTTATTATAATCAGAAATATTCATAACATTGGCTAGATTGTTTCGTTGATTAACTGATCGAGTGGATTAGTGGTACTATTTCAACAATATGCGCCGACGGTTTTGTCGAGGGACAATTTAGCTATTTAATGTAACTTATCACAAGGCAAAGATTGTACTACGGCTCAAAAAAAATGTAAAATCTGAAACAGTCAATAACTGACAGAAATATTAATGGTCAGAGGAAAGTAATGTACTAACAATAATACGTACCAGATTGTAAACGTAATTGGGCTTTTCTGGCTTTTTCGGCACGGATCTGTTCTAATGACTTCACTTCGACATCATCTTCATCTTCACTTTCATCAGAATCTTAATGACAAATGGAAACGATGAACAATTATGTCATTGTGATTTAACAAAAGAGTTTGTTTTAAAAGAAGAAAAAAAGAAAGAAGAAAAAAATTAATACTGTAAACTAATCTCCTACATATTAAACTAGCATTGCATTCATGTGTGTGAATTATTATTTTATGTCAAAGCGGGAATCTTTCACCCATACACGACAAGCATTGCATGCGAAAATATGGCAAGTGCTAATTTCATTATATAAAGGGATGTAACTCGCCACCCTCTACGTTCATTATGTAAAGGGAAGTAACTCACCACCCTCCAATTCTTTTTTGATCTTCAGTTTCAGGGCCCTCAGTTCCTGAATGCCAAGATCTGGAACCTGAGAATTTCCGAGCCGACTTCTCACGTCTCCTTTGACAGGAGAGGTCTTCGATGGCAATGTCAGCCTCGCTGCTATGCCGCCTCCCAGTCTGTCCTTGACACTGACCTTGCTAGGGGGCGCCACCTTGTCTTCTGGGTCATGGTGACCTAGTCTCTTCAACACACTGACCTTGGCTGAAAAAATATACCAGACAAAAATAATAAAAATAAGAAGATATTATTCACTCATATTATGCAATAATAATGATAATAGGGACGATGCAATAGAAAATAGCATTTATATTTTCAAACCTTTTTTCTTTTTGGTGGGTACAGCATCTACGAGATCAGTGGAACTTTTACTCTTCTTTGATTTATTTATCAGCTCTTGGAAACTCATCCCTGAAAATAGAACATAATCTTGCATCAATCCATAACAAGAGCAGATGTATATGTTGATGCTTGTGAGAAGACATAAACACTTCCTTACTTGTAGTGTAACTTCAAAACAACATAAAAGTCGTCTATTTGTTTATTTTATTTGGGGTTTAGAGCTGTTTTCAATTATTCTTTATATCAATTTACTATTCAAGAAATAGTTACTATGGTTACCTGAATCATTTTCGTCATCAAGAACTACATTTCTTCTTGACGTAGATTCCATGAAAAGATCTAGAATGATGCAAAATATATAATATTACCGTTATGTATCGACCATAAGTTATAAAATCCAGGGAATATTTACAGTATTTATATCCAGGCTCAAAGATTGAGCTTGGACATGAGACTTCACTCAAAATGTTTCGTAATCTCGGGGCTATGAATAAGAATGAAATATATTACTGGCATTAGCGACTGAAAAATGAGGGTGGTTTGGAAGGATAGGATGGAGCATATATTTATTAGCATTATTTGGGGGCATCACAGGTTTATAGCTGTACATACCATTGTCTGATACTGAAATTCTGGCATCAACTTGTGGAGTATCCTCGTCATCTATTAAAAAGAAATACTCAACTTGTAAAAAACCCATACTGAAGTAAAATGAGGGAACTGAATGAGAATTATTATAATCAAATGGCGGATGGCTCAGTTACTATTTTTTTCAAAAGTGTTTTTTCAAAATATTTTTTAATTGAGGGGATAGTTACTTTCTAGATGTTTTCACTAATACCACTATTTGTCAGTTTATGGTAGAAGGAAACCCGCAACACTTGTAGCACTAAATGTTACAGTAAACCTGCGAGCAACAGCTGACACTGACAGACCAAGGATTAGATCTGCATTGCCACTCTACAAATAGTCCATCCTATCAATATCGCATCAGAAACTTTTACGAACATTGATGCCGGGCTCTCGGGGCGTGATTTGAACTCGGGATCTTTGGCTCTGAAGTCCAAACGTTCTATCAGTGAGTGAGCGAATAAGGAGTTTAACGTCACTGCAGGAATCTTTCGCCCATTTGCGACGGTTCTACCCCCTTCCCCAATTTAATAATCATAGCGGAAAGTATTAATGGCTTCACAATCATACGTGCATTCCGATTTGAAAACACGCCTATGACTTTTCTTACCTTCATGCTTAATCTTCCTCTTCGATGCGATGTTGGTAGCTTTCTTCGTTGCCACAACAACGGCAGTAGTCTTCGGTGGTTTCCGTTTCACCACGGGCTTGCGTTCTGCTGGAGCTGCTGTTATCTGTAGCACTGGCTCAATCGTTTCCATGACAACCAGTGTTTTCTTCTTCGGAGATCCTACTAAACTATCCCTGTCGGAGTCTTGAGTATAAAATACAACACGGTTAAAATGTACATAGGAGAACGAATTGGTATTTGAGTATATTATATCTCAAACAAAACATCCGTGAAATAGTCTTAACTGCACAATTTCAAGAGAAAACAAATTATATATAAACTGACTTATTTCATTGTTTATGGGTGAACCTTGTTTACCTATTTCCCTAAAGCACATTTGAGCAGTTATTCTGGATTTTATATTAATGATGGTAATCAAGCCAATACTTTAAAATATCAATAAAATTCACTCACAATATCAACATTCTAGAAATATGACCTTCATGGGCAGTTATTGCTTACCGTCATCCAATGCGTTCACGACAACCGGTTCAATCTTTGGACTGGATCTGTCCATCGTGTCTGGGACCAACACGTCTGTATCCAGGATGCCGGGCGCGTACATACGATGCTTTGGGGCCATCAGGGCGCTTAGAGAACTGCTTTCTATAAAGAACAAACACACAAAGTTATTATTAGCAAGCATGGAGACAGTTGATGTTGGTTTTTTTAATTGGGGTTAAAAACCGCTTTCAAGATTCTTTCACTTATGTCACGGCTCGTCTGATTTTAGGGCAGGAGGAAACCCACAACATCTGTAGCTCTGAATGTTGCAGCAAACCTGCAAGCCCTGATTATTACGGACAGGACCAGGGATTTTGTAATCTGCTTTGCCATTCTACAGACAGTGCATACTATCAATACTGTATCAGATTTGAACCCGGTGCATTTAGCCCTGAAGTCCAAACGTTCTACAAATATTGCACTACCACCGGACCCTTAGAACATATCTGCTGATCGTGTGTTTATTAAGATGAATAGTTAACCCCCATCTGTTCTAGATCCACAAGTCACTGCTTTGATCATATCAAAAGGGCATCTTGGATTGCCTCAAACAGGATGAGCAAGCGATTTATAGAGCTTAATGTCGGTGCTGCGGGAATCTTTCACCTATTTGTTAACGACTCAAACAGGAAAAGGGTTAATTAAATCTCTTGGCTCCGTGTTCGCTTACCCAGTATGGACGTAGCATCCTGTCTAGGCTTGAAGTGCTTGAACACACAGTGAGGCTTGGTACATCCTGTAAGCTGAGACTCCCAGTAGCATGGAGTGCTGCCGCGGTTTTGCTGAAACACAAATCTCAATGTTAAAAGTGCTGAATTGCAAATTACCTTTCCCTGCTGTATTTAGACACATACCCAGCTTACTTGGCCATCTCCGTTTGCCTCTAGCATAGAGAGGGATAAGAGCCTTTAGTAATGTAGCTCAATATTTTGCCGGAAGCAATATATTTTGGGATTTATTTTTTTAACAAATTCAAATACAGTATTACATGTATCATCAACAATCCCAATATTTCTCTAAATTCTTCTAAATGTAAATCCTGAATTCTAAATACAATATTTCTCTAAATTCTTTATACTGTTCAAAATAATGTGGGTCAAGGCTGGGATTCATTTGAAAATCTACAATGTTAAAAGTATTTATGGGACCTGTTGCAAATTAAACATTTGACCACCATTAACATTGGGCCTTTGGAGAATGACCTCAGTTACTATTTTCTTAATTTCTAACACTGTAAGACCTACCTGTATCTCCATGTGTCTGTACATACAGCCTGGTCTGGTACAGTCGCCAGTTGACCAGTTCCTGCATACAATCTCGTTCCCCAGCGCTGCCTCAACATGGCGGAACGGACAGCTAGAACCCTGCAGATAACATGGTGAAACAAGCCTTTGAAAGCACCCGTAATACAATAATATCTGGGATAAAGTATTCTTCTACATTCTCTGTTCATCAACCAACCAGCCTATTAATATGGGATCAACTACAAAATGACATTGTGATGTCAACGTAAAAAATAAATAAAATAATAAAACATATTGTATTTTTCTCTAAATCATAATTTTGCGGTGAAATAACTAGCCCAAAACTATAAAACATTTTAACGAAAATAAGTTCATGTTTAACTTGTGTTTTGTGTGGCGATTCAAGTGCAGAATTTATGATCATGAAATAGTACTTATTTAAAAATGTGTTTCAACTTTCATATTATAATAATTATAACCTCCTGGGGCTGTATACACGAAAGGGTTTAACCCTCTCCCTGCTGAAGGCGAGTTAACTTGCCCGATCACATGCAGAAATAGAACTCTTTGATCTTAGTCAGTTTTTGTTATATATTTGGTCATCAAAAACTGACTTTAAACCCTTTCGTGAATACGGCCCCTGGCCATTAAAACTTTAAAATTGCAAATAATGTGAATTAATTACCTTTGTACATCTCGAATAGTAGAAGAAGTAGCAATCATCACCAACTTGTGCCATCCTATTTGTCTCTTCCTGAAGAAACAACCTATATACACATGTTTTTCAAATGATAATTAATTTAAATTTCCATTTCAATAAAATCCAAATATTTCGATTCCATGGTCATGCCACTTGATGATGATTCTGTTTCAGTTTTCCCGATTTCAGCAAAGTCTCTCAAACTGCAAAGCACGTAGTCCAAAATTTAATTAATCCAAGGAAAAGAATGGCCATTTTCCAAAATCCCAACACACTTGGGTTGTCACCGGGTGCAATTTGAAATCATTACTGTAGCTTCTAGCAGATAACAGAAAAGTCACTATGTCCATGGAACAACTATTCACATTCTTTGTTTGCGTTTTGGCACGATTCCTTATTCATCTTTCAGAATCTGAAAAAAATAAATGAACACCTGTTAGAAACAGTGTTAACTAGTCAAAATTCAGGATTTACTATGTCATCAATAAGATGCAGAATAAATCCTACAGTAGCCTATCAACAAATTCGCTAACATCTACACATCTATGAGTCTATGATCTTTGCATAAATGTAAAACAAAACAAATGAATGGTCAACTGAAATAATAATTTAAGGAATGCGACTTGTGATATTGTATTATATTTTTTAATTTGTTACTTAGAGCTCCAAGATTCTTTCACTTGTATCACAGCTTATCAATTTAGCATAGGATGAAACCTGCAACATCTGTAGCACTGAATGTTTCAATAAACCTGCGAGCATCTGCTGATGCTGTCTAACCAATGAACGATAACTACATTGTCATGGTACATATAACTAGCGTATTCTCAATATTGCTTCAGAAAGGTAACTTCATTGGTATCGGGGCAACTTGAACAGGATTTGAACCAGAGTTCGAAATTACTGCTAAAGGTATAAAGGTATATATAGTATCCGGCCAGTAGGAATTCATATTTTTTGTAAACATTTGTTATTTGTATCATTATTCGGGCCAGTAGGTTTTCAGCAGTAATTTCTAACACTGATTTAAACCCAGGGTTTTTTAAGACTACAAAATACCACATTCTACCATTGTGCTATCACCCGCCTCTGTGAGGGGAATAAATAAATCCATAACCTTACCTCTGAGCGTTACATTTTCCTTCCAGGCCCTCTCCTTGTAGCATATAGCTTAAAGTACAAGGACCACTATCTTCTGTCTTCTTGTCAGTAGCAACCCATATGATAGGATTGCACTACTTCATTTTTTTTATCTTTCCTTTATTTTATTTTTCAAAATACATCATTAACTTTTATTTCTTCCATACTATATGTTGGCATGATTTACTTCTCATTAATGAAGACAAAACTTACTAAGCTATAGTATAATTGCTTTGAATTGAACTAGTGATCGGGGGAGGGGGTGGGGGAGAACATGTGGGTGCGATTTCAGCGTGAGCGAGTGCCTTATTGTTTTACGTTGAAGCGGGAATATTTCACCCATGCACAATTTCACTGGTGAGAGGTGTAATTGAATCCAATTGTCCATGAAATAGCAGAATTTTCTACAACATGCTCAATCATTGCACAGTTGTAAATCTTGTTGGAAAAAATATATCAGAAAAGACAACCTGAACTCTTGTAATTCACAACTGTTAATGATTTTGTTCCATTTTTTTTTTACTTGGGACTGGAAGTGTGTATTGTTTCATCATTTAACACACTCTTTTTAAAAACCACCATGTTAACCATTAAATCCCTCAACATTGGACCCTTATGTTATTTTATTAATATTCTTAATAAAACAATAGAAAAATAGAAATAATACAAATGTCACCTATCCAAGTTAGTTCTGTTTAACATCACTAGTAGTAATATTTCAACCATCCATGACGAAAATATGTTGCGAGTAAACTACTACATGCCATCTAGGTTCCTATCATGAAGAGTTCTATACTGTGAAGAGCAGACATACACTTACTACCATCTAACTTTGGCAAGTGCAGCATTTTATTTTGGCAAGGTGCGATACATTGTGGCAAGGTCACCACTTAGTAATTGTTGTCATTACGTCATTGGCTTGGGGAAAACCCTGTTCTTAATCACAGTGTGAATGTAGAGTTTACATCTTCGCAACATCATATGTGAAATTAATCGATAAGGGCTTACCAATTTGTTTGAAGAAATGTACATTTTGACTTCTATTCTATAATTTAGATAAAAATATCAAACAAATAGCAAGAGGTTGACAATGTTGTATTTATTTGGATGTTGATCAGAATGTAGATTAAATCACAATTCTTAGATCTAGAGTATTGTGATCAATGTAGAATAATATCTATGGTCTAGGGAAAATATTTGGAGAAATAAATTGTAATTGGAAGAGAATTTTACCTGATTTTTGTTAGCTCAACAACTGAAAGCACTCACAGTAAATTGGTGGTCGACTTAACTTCGTGTCTACGCTGATAAATAGATCAATGGTACGTAAAGTTAGAAATCTGCAGTGTTATTGGTTTATTAAAAACAACGAAAGCTTAGTAAATCCGTTTTAATTTATGTTGATCCTTGTTTACCTCTCCTTCCAAAATATGGCGTCGTAAATATGACGTCATTAGTAGTTGCGAGCTTTGTTTCTAAAAATAGCTTGTAGCAGATGCGCTGCGAATTATACATTTATCAATGTACAGAAACCAGTCAGGAAAAGTTGAACTAAAATATCATCAATAAAAAATATGCAAACGTGATTTATATTCCATTTGTATATTTATTGACTATTAATTAGTTCTTATTGACTAAAATCATTGATAAACATAATTTAATAGACGGAACTCATAACGCGACAAAACTTAAAGGTGAAGGTCGTCGGTGGAT
The DNA here is from genome assembly GCA_032361465.1 of Lepetodrilus tevnianus. NCBI lineage: Eukaryota > Metazoa > Mollusca > Gastropoda > Lepetellida > Lepetodrilidae > Lepetodrilus > Lepetodrilus tevnianus. The sequence goes on along the minus strand of JAUTBX010120944.1, from coordinate 2,970 downwards.
GTAAACACTTCCACGTGAGGTAACGAAAAGGGCTAGCACCTAATTAATTTGGTATTACTAAGTAACTACTGCTGTAAATCAACAGATTTGTTTGTAAACTGGTTTCTGTAGGTTGTTTTGATATGTAGAATGTAGAATTACGACATAATACCTGCAATTTGCTCACGCTATAACCCACTACTACTACTAGTAGTACTACCACTGACTACTGTCTAATAGTGTCAACAGCTGTACAGCTGATGTAGCCTGTCCTCCACCTTTGCCAATATAAATAAAATATTATTACATTGATCAATTTGATGATTGATGAACAGAGCCATTAGTCATGTTAGTAGGATACATTTAGCCAAGCCATGATAATCTGATTGTTTGTCCACAATGTTTCTCTACTGTATACATGTGGAACATCACAATATTATTGTAAACAATTTGACAGATGGTACAACAATAATAGATCGTCAGATACGCCAAAATTCCCAAATTTGAACTTGCCAACTGGTATCAGCATAATTTGGCCCTAATTTAAGGCCTTAAATAGGGCCAACAACATAATCAATCTTCTCAGATTGGATTGAATTAATGTTTTACGTTGCAGCGGGAATATCTCACGCATATGCGACAACCTTCACATTTGGCTCTATTAATTGCCTGATAGATGAGTATGCTGAGTTTTACTCAGCAGGCTGCGTATTGGCCTCAGTTTCATATTGCGGTATATTGCAATATGACAACATGTATTGCGATAATTGCAATATACTGGAAACAAAAAAATATCAAATTGTATCATTATATTTGTGTCATTATATTTGGTCTAGCTGGATACAAGTAATGATTTTTATCATATTTTTAGCAAAAAATAAGATTCAACCACTATATAAAAATGCTGGCAATATACCCGTTGCATATGCAAACGTATTGCGGTTTACCAGTATACCGGTAATACTGTGCAGTCCTAGTAAGAAGCCAGCTAGAGTTTCTGATACATGCAGAATACGCATGCACGTGTTAAAGCATCCTCGAAAACTCAAGCCATTATGACTACACTAACTTCCGTCAAATACCCTGGGATCACTGACTATCTATAGCTCCATTTTCGTCGATTAAAGGTCAGGCTGAATAAATTTATAACAACCAATCACAAAGCTCCACTGTTGGGTGATGGTTACGTGTGCTCTGACCCGCATTGAACAGTGGAGCTCTCTGATTGGTTGTAATGTAATGTATTCAGCCTGACATTTCATCGGCGGAAACAGAGTTCTAGATAGGCAGTGATCCCAGGGTATTTGACGGAAGTTAGTGGAGTTATAATGATGAAAACACATTATTAATATTAGGCTAGCGCTACAGAGCCTCAGTCAAACATTTGTTATTCATGTTATTTCACCTTTGACATGTTTGACACATATTCTATGTGTATTCATAACTCCGAGTTGGATCGTCGCAAATGGGTGAAAGATTCCCGCAGCGACGTTAAACTCCATATTCACTCACTCACTCCGAGTTGGCTTATTAAGTTATACCATTCTGACGCTGTCATGATATGATAACTGATGCATATTGTCCATGTTTCAGATTTCAATCTGACGAATCCATACACAACTGCTATAAGATTTGATGGTTGAGCTTTCTGTGAAATGATGGATGCCAAGCGTGCCAAATCCTCAGGAATTCAAAAGAAGAGAAAGGACAAAGAATTTCTTAAAAATAAATATAAAAATCAAAATGAGCATGGTTCAAAACACTTCAAAGATAAAGGCAAGTAGCATGAAATATAATATTAACCCTCTCCCTGCTAGATTAGGCACAAGCACAGCTCTTTAGAGCATCTCCAATTGCCATCAGCATGGAGAGGGTTAAACAGGGTACCAAGGATAAAATGAGAAAAGATGAAAACAACAGTCCGATTAAGCTGGTTCTTTATACAGTAAAGGTCATCTTTGCTCTTTTGTAGTTTTTTGAGTTAAATTAAATCCATTGTTATGCTTGCATCTCATTCCAAAATCACGTACACACACACACACACACACACACACACACACACACACACACACACGCACACACACTCACACACAAACACAAACACACACACACACAACACACACTGTTATTCAGCCTATGAATTAGATATGTATTTGATAGTTTAGATGACATTTCATTTAATTATATGATACTACAGGGGTAGAAATAATGCCTGCCCGCGGGCCTTAGGCACTTAAAACCATTTCATTAAATTAAATTAATTAGGTTGGCACTCTAATTTCCAGAATAGAGTACCTTCCAGGCTATCTGTAAATTTACACTTATTTCTACCCCTGTACTATATTCAGCCTATGGATTAATAGACAATGCTAGACATGGTGGACTTGAGTAGTTTTGTTTCAGGTAGGGCATACCGGTATGTAGTTCCAATGACTTGTCAAATATCCGTTGTTTTCATAATTATATAACCACTTCAAATTTGCCATCTTTGTTGCCGTGTATGAGTGAGATATTCCCACTGCAACATTAAACATGTTTTCAATGAATTATGTTTCACATTACATTTTACCTTTCTAGGACTTGCTACTCTAAAGAAAAATCGAGTGAAATATGATTACATGAAGCTTTTGAAGAAAGAAAGGCAAAACAGTGACAAGATCAGTCAACAACCGCAGATTCCAACCCTGTCAACAACCGACAGTAGTGAATCTGAGGATGACGACCCTAGTAGCCATGATAAACATCACAGGTATTGAAAATCAACGTGATTTTATGTTTCAAATATCAAATAACAACGTTAATAGTAACTTTCAGCGAACTTTTAGCGAACTTTAATAATATTTATATATTCCGGCCCTGATAGATTGCTGATGCTAATATTCATGGAAATGATTTTGTTGATCACATGATATTTGGGTTCCACACCCCTAGCCCCAAGGCCGGTAGACTCTGTTGTTACAATACGTAATTAGTACCGCTTGACCGCCCGCG
>JAUTBX010120933.1:0-11048 GCA_032361465.1 Lepetodrilus tevnianus | reverse complement strand
TGCTTCTGATGCCATTCCTTAAAACATGAGTATGTTGAATAATTTACAAAATAGTTTACTTTTCCGAAGAGTTATATGCTAAATACGACCGAAAAACGCAGGAAATCACTTATTTGGCCGTCTTAGATTTTAAAACTGCCTTCATGAGGTCATTAAAGCAAGTTGCTTCTGATGCCATTCCTTAAAACATGAGTATGTTGAATTATTAGAAAATATTTACAAAATAGTTTACTTTTCCGAAGAGTTGTATGTGCTAAATACAACCGAAAAACGCAATAAATCACTTATTTCGCCGTCTCAGATTCCAAATGTTCACAGGGGGGCATGCCACCTAGTTTTCTCAGTTGCTTCGCGACTTGCAATTAAGTAATCCACAAATTATAAATTGTGACCCCCTATCATCAAAGTCGGGCTACGCCCTGAATGCATACATTAAGATTATTACGTAATGTGCCAAGTTATAATTTACTAACAAACAGACAAACATAAATCGACTTTCCTCTGAAGATCTAAAAATGCATTTACCTTGTTGCACTCAACTCTCGATATATTCTTTGTTACGTCCTTTTTTTAACGTTTCAATTTCAGTTCAGGGAGCTAAACATATTATAGTTTAATACTAGTCCATTGTCAATGGTTAATCAAACATCAAACATTTACACGTGAACATAAAAGATTCCGTTATGCACTATCTGTATGTTCCCTTGCAAGTGTGGCTAGTGACAACAGGTTATTTCGAGACAGATAAAAGCAAGATCACAGAGCGTGTGGACTTGTACGAATTCAATGTATTCAATGTAATGCCTTCTCAGTAAACAGTCAATTTGTCTTACAAAATAAATCAAAGAATGTTGCAATGTTCACGGCATAGTGCCTACTTATTTGTATGGGTTTAATAGTTTACAAAACTCTATTTTAGTTTCTAACTAAAGAAAAATATTAGAATATTTAACTATTGCCTTTGTATTTTAGAACTGCTCCAAGACTTTCCAATGTCAAGACTTTAAAATGCAATTAGGCTTTCAAACGTTAACTCAAATACTAGGATAATTCGTTCAGTTATATTATTATATTATTAGCACTGATCTAAATCTAGATTCTATGCGCATCGAACATGGAATGTATAGATTTAACGCGTGATATAATTATACATACATGTAGTACCTACTTATTATTATTATTATTAAGAGTAGTAGTAGTAGTAGTAGTAGTAGTAGTAGCAGCAGCAGCAGCAGTAGTAGTAGTAGTAGCAGCAGTAGTAGTAGTAGTAGTAGTAGTAGCAGCAGTAGTAGTAGTAGTAGTAGTAGTAGTAGCAGTAGCAGTAGTAGTAGCAGTAGTAGTAGTAGTAGTAGTCGTAGTAGTAGTAGTAGTAGTAGTAGCTTTGTGAACATGGCCCCAGTTGTGTACATGGCGTTGTACAACCAACACACACGAATCATTATTATATTATTAGCACTGATCTAAATCTAGATTCTATGCGCTTCGAACATGGAATGTATAGATTTAACGCGTGATATAATTATACATACATGTAGTACCTACTTATTATTATTATTATTAAGAGTAGTAGTAGTAGTAGTAGTAGTAGTAGTAGCAGCAGCAGCAGCAGTAGTAGTAGTAGTAGCAGCAGTAGTAGTAGTAGTAGTAGTAGTAGCAGCAGTAGTAGTAGTAGTAGTAGTAGTAGTAGCAGTAGCAGTAGTAGTAGCAGTAGTAGTAGTAGTAGTAGTCGTAGTAGTAGTAGTAGTAGTAGTAGCTTTGTGAACATGGCCCCAGTTGTGTACATGGCGTTGTACAACCAACACACACGAATCACAATTAATGTGATATTACAATGCAAGATGCGTTTGATTTATAACACTTGTCTGCCTGTGGAGATTTCCATATATTATTTCCCTGATGACCTATTACCAGAATTGCATATTGCATCATATGCCACAATAAAATAGACTTTCTAATGATGAGATTCAATTAATTTCAATTGTGTAAACGCTACCCAATTTAGGTTAATGCCCAGAAATGCTTGCTTCATCGTTCAATATTGTTTGCGACGTTGAGATAAATCGCGGAAATACCTAAATATAGGTACGTAATCGATAAATAGAGCATAGAATTGGAAATATTATATAAATTAATGTAATCGTAGTACAAACGGTATTATATTAATGATGCATACATCCTTTGTTCTTACTGTATACTTTCTAATAACGATATTTACATTTAGTAATGTAAATGTTCTTATATCAATGGCAGACCCCGATATTACGAAACTTGTTGAGTAAGTTTTCATGTTCAAGTTCAATTACTCTGAATAGTGAGCATTAATCGTATTCAAAATGAAGTTTCTTAATCTCTGGGCCAGATCTAGCATAGATTAAATGTCAAAGAAAAGTATTATTCGCCATAATCTGACAGTGAATGTAATGTGCCCTGTAATGTAATAAATTTCAAACTAAAAGCTATTTACAATTCGCCGATCGTTAAAGTTTAATGACGATAAAATATTATGATTTACAGTATCTGGGAAAGTGAGACATTCTATCATGCATTGTAACTAACGTCCTCTATTGTGCCCTAACCCATTTAGCACAATCCCGTGTGGACTCTACACATGCATATCCATAGCAACCGGCAAAACACTGGCCTTTAATTCATAAATACAATCAATATTTAATCCATGTTACGATGTGTAAATTGTTATCTGGAATACTACCACGATTACCAACGATCAGACCGTCAACATATACAGACCATCAACATATGCAGACCGTCAGCATATGCAATTAGTCACATAACTACCAATTCCATCTGCTTAGTATACTTAGCATATTGATATGATCCTGGATTGGTAATGACTACGAATTCACTTACTAATTTGGAACATGATAGAATGCTGTGAATATCCAATGAAAACGTCATTACGATGCGAGTATCGTATGTCTTGTGAATGACCAGAGAATATGGTTTGTTTGGCAAGCTCCGGCAGTCAATGCAGGACACCGGGGAGCCATCACGACGTAGTTGACCGCTTCTATTATACATTGACCGCTCTGACCTCTGCCTTCCTCGCGGTCATCAGACTCTACCTGTTCCAGAATATTTGTTCCAGATTCGCTTTTTGATTATGATGTTGATCGTTGCGTTTCGAAAGAAAAAAAACAAAGTAGGTACTTTTTTATAATGACTACTACGAGGACTTTCCCATTAGGGATATTTTACGAGATATAAAATTGGTATAATAATTAAATGTAGGATATTCCAGAAATTCGTTTTTTTAAGAATAAGCATAATACTAAAAATAAATAACAAAGAAAGCGTATGTGTATTGTTGTCATGAATAGTTCTATGTGTACTAGCTAAATGGCATTACGCACCCGGAGCTAAGCACTCAGAAAGGGCATCCATTCCAACCAGGAATCTTTGAAGTTTGGCGTAATTATTTCTTTGATGTCCACTGTCAAGTCTTGTAGAAATAATTATACTTGCGCAGGTGGTACGGAATTGTTAAGAATGTAAAGAATGTAAAGAAAAGTAACCGTCACTCCCCGTCGTCCCTATAGGGCTGGGTATTTAATAGTGACTGTCCAGGGTCGCATTCATTTGTACAGACATCATCAGGGAAATCCTGATTGGGCAATCCACCGTAACTAGGTAAGTTAATTTAATTACGATTATATAAAATGATGCCAAGGTTCCGTAAAGACATATTTCTAAGATCCTACATACGTTGGAGACGTAGACCTACCGGATGTGATTGGTTTGTATTTCATACCACTCATAAATAGTGCTATTTCCGGTCCGGACAAATAGGGTACACTGGATATAACATGCTGAAGGCCTCGATGGATCAACGAGCGGATATAAATCATACATGGCCTTTTTATCCGCAGGCATACATTCAATACGTTTCCTTAAATTATCTCTATTTGTCCAATTGGTCTGCTTATTATTTATATATAATTTCATCATACGTTCATTGAATGTGATACGTCGTCATGTCGTGAAGTTCGTCTGGAAGCCTCCCGGTAGATTCAACTTCCCCTCTTGAAATTGTTCCACGCCTTTATTTCAGATTCGTTCCGCGGGCATGCCACACTGATGATAAGCAAGGACAGCCGCTTATAGGAATTCCCCGATGTTTGCAGAGGATAGACCGCATGTCCAATCTACTAGCACGGATACAATATTGACCTGACAAGAGCTTATAGCGCTCATACTCCCAGAGATTGTTCCAAGAACTGTACGCCTGGCTGGGTGTAACGATCTGCCAGCGATACCATTCTGCGTAATTGTGACTTACACCAATAATATCTCTAATTACTGTGAAGAAAATTGAACACGGTATTGGTTTCATGTGATAAAGAAACTAATATGGTTCCCGGAGACGGCTTAAGCAGGTTACATAGGCAACGAGTGATGAGATTCCACGAACACAGACATAAGTAAGGAAGACGGTGGGGTCTGGTGACGTGCTTTACTATTCGTCTTCTTAACTGTGGATTTAAGTCTATAAACAAGTATGCAATAGACATTATACCCGACGTACTTTACGATTCGAATTTTGATTGTGGATTTAATTACGTCTAAACAACTATACTGACGTACTTTTCTATTCGTTTTCAAGACCATGGATTTAAGTTGCTAAAGATCTCTGGACATCAGATTCATCCAATGTCAATAATGTGTTTAATCTGTTCTCGAAATTGACTGCTTGCGGACTAAAGGATACACCCACGGCATTTCATCTTTTGGTTTCTCAGTAACAATCTGTGAAAATGGGATGTGCAGTTTCGACGAAGACGTTCCCTCAAGATAAAAAATGCAACTGCAAGTGTCACAAGGCAGTTGCCTACGGGAAGACCCTTAAAGGGGACACGAAAGACGATCCCAATGCGATTAAGGACGACCCTCGTATCCCTCTCACTGGCAGACAGGTGTATCTTCTCATGCGCTCGTGGAAAGCAATAGGTCGCAATATGGATGAAACGGGAATCAATATGTTTCTCGGGTATGTAGAATATGCGCCGTTTTGTTTTGTTCAGATGATATTTATTTTCTCAGTGACAGCTTATATTAGTGTTTAACGTGTTAAATAAACAACGAATGTTAAATAAATAAATAATCTATATTTATAAAGCACATGGCGCTATGCTAATGTACCGGTATTCTCAAATGTCGTTATCGATATCTCTAGATCCGTAAAATAAGACAATACGGATGGTTTAGATTGAAAATATTGAATGTTAAATAAAACAAAAATAGTCTATTTAAAAAGCGTATGACAATATGATAATGTATGCTCAAACATCGTTATCGATATTTGTTTATCCGTAAAATTGACCACAAATGAGAGCTATATATAGTAAGATGGTTTAAATCGAAAGTATTATTTTTTTTTCTTTTCTATTATTCTAAATTATCTTTGTATAATTACTTTTCAGAAACGTATAACAATTTTACGAACTTTATAATGAGTTGTCAGACAAACTACCTTTCAGTGTTAATTCTCAGTTTAATTATATATCTCGTAAGGATATATAATATATCTCATGCAGACTCCGTGGTAAAAAGCTTAGAGCGTCCGCCCGCGTCCCCGGCGGCGTCATACCAAAAGATGTTAAAAGATAGGAGTTGTTGGCCCCTTGCTTGGCGCTCAGCATTACAGGGTGGTATACAGAAACGGCTCGTCGGCTCGGTGTCAGTTTAACGTGTCCGAATGGGATATCCTTGTTATGCGACGTTGATATTCCAAGTGAGCTAGCTCTATAAACACTGGTGGAAACCCAGACTAGCATACCAGTAATCAGACAAAGCATGTACTGCTCTCCAGCTCTATACTGTGAGACAAATTCGTCCCAAATATAAAAGTCTGCCGAAATCAGATACGCTGACAAGCGACTGTAAAAGCAGAAAATACACACACACACACACACACACACACACACACACACACACATACATACACACACACACATACATACACATACATAGACACAAACACAAACAAACAAACAAACACACGCACACTCTGTTGTATGCGTGAAAATGTTCGTCATTCTTTATTTGTCCGAGGAACCGCACATGCTAATGTTGACATGTTTATATTTATGTATACATCTAAACAATTAAATTCCTTTAGTACAGAAAACATATTAATTGGAGGAATAAACGGCAAGCTATGTTCCTCTTGTAGTGGTTTCCGATTTGTATTACTAGTAATTGGTAAGCTATTAATTAAGTGGTATAAGCTAAGTTAGTTTAATCATGAATAAAGATGGTTTTCCAATTTTCCATGAAGAATATTTCAATGAAAGCTAGATCATATTTACACTTACTTCTAAACAATATAGTATTAAGGTATTTACGTACTACAGAACCTATAAAGTGAATTGGATAATACATATTTCTAGTGAAAACTTCTGACTCGATTGTTGATGGTCCTAAAGTTAGTCCATGTAGTACATGTAGATATAATACAATTGATAATAGATAATAATTCGATTAAATATAAAATTAATAACTTGTTGGATATGAAGAATCAGTAGCTGGTCAAAGAAAACACTTGTAAAAAGTCAAATGTATATAATTATGAAATCGTTTGACTATTACGTTAAGTAGGTCAACAAGCGGTTAGACGGTTGTTGCCTGAAATCAATATCGTTTTCTGTTTTGTGCAAATGCACATTAACTTAACTTCCCTAGGAAAACTTCATGAAGTGCTATTGTTATTCTTTTATCAAAATTGACATCAAAAGTAACTTTTTGGATATTATCTTTAATAAGACTTTATACCGGTATGTTTATGAACAAGTCCATGCAAAGGGGGCCATGTTCTCAAAGCTATCGTATACGAAACACCAATCACTAATACTTCGTTCATGGAGGAAGTTTTAACCCTTTTGGGATTATCAAATGTTCCTCCACGAAGGCTTAACGATGTCGTTATGTATACATACGACATCTTTGGATACATGATCTCTGGTGCCATGTTATCGAAGCTGTCGTATACGTAACGTCAGCGATAAGCCTTCGTGGAGGAAAATCTGATGATTCAGAAAGAGTCATTTCTTTATTCACGAAGACTTAACGACGTCGTTACGTGTACGATAGCTTCGGGAACATGCCCCCTGCTTGGTTATATTTCTGTATATTTTTTTCTAATCAATACTCTTTTCTTTCTCTTTGTCAGTTTGTTTGATAAGAATGCCAACATGAAGTCGTTTTTCACGAGTATCAAGGAAAACGCCACAATTTCGGACATGCGCTCTGACACGGTCCTGGAGCAACACGTGCGCGGCGTCATGCTCACCATCGACGAGGCCATCATGTCATTGGACGACGGTGACTACGTGCTGGGACTGCTGGAGAACGTGGGCAAGACGCACCTGCGTTTCCTCAACTTTGACCCTCAGATGTTCTTGGTAAGATTCATAAAAACACTGTTCTATGAATGTCTACCTTAGACTACATTGGTAATGGGTCGAACAAACGAAAATGAACAAAGATTGTCGAACAAAGGAAAATCATATTCCTTATTCAAAGATAGCTTAAATTATGAATTATACATTGATATACTACAACCAAAGATGTATCGAAATATACTTTTATTCAGAACTCTCAACTATTTCTTACCCATAGAGACAGGACGATGGCAAAATATCCCTCACCATGAAAGAATGTGTAGATTGTGTAATTTGATGAATTTCATTGTATTTTAAAATAAAATAGATTAAACCTAATCCCAAATTACTATTATAATCGTGCTAATATTCTTAAATTTCGTAAATTGTTCAACACTAAGAAAACCAGTCTACTAAACAAAAAGTGTCTGCCTTTGGTAAAATTATAGTTTGGCATGAAATGCATTGACACCCCTATTTCGTAGACTATCTCGGTAAATACTTCATATTGCACCAGTAATACAAAAATATTTTTCATTTTAGTTAGGGCAAATGAAATTACAAAATGGAGGGGTTTTTGTTTTTCATTCCATGCAGTATTTACGGAGATAATCTACGAAATTTCATGCCAAACTATAACAGTGCTTATACACCTAACTATCATTTACATTTACATTTACCATTATAATTACTAGTAAGCAACTAGTTTAGAGCAGCATAACTATTTACATTGATGCATGATTCATGTGTTATCATATTAACCTTGCTGATGTGTTAGTTACATACGCGTTAATAACTGCAATTCAAGTAGATTACAATATTCTGTTCGTTTCTAGCTGATCCGGGAACCGTTCCTTCTGTCCGTCAAACTGACGTTGGGGGACCGCTACTCCGCGCACATGGCGGACATCTACTACAAGGCCATCACGTTCATACTGACGACGCTAATCAAAGGATTCGATTACCCTGGTGAAACCAACGGAACGAAATCGACATTCGTCCCACCAGGATCCTAAAGACGGAATGCATGCGGCACGTGAATGTACACGTGGAAGCGTTGGTGTAGGTGTCTATACGTTGGAACAAGAGTTTCGACATGAATTCAGTGCATTGACAGACGACTGTCTATTTTTACACGCGGAACAGATTCCATCTCTACACTTCCATTGCACGTGGAAGCCTTGATGTCTAGTAAGAACAGGAGTTTCGACGTTACTTCAATGTCGAGATGGATGGACAGTCTGTTAGCTATTTGTCTTGCGTATTATACACGGAACAGTGTTCCATATCCGTACTTCCTGTACATGCGTACATGATGTAGTTGGCACAAGCGTGTCCACGTTATTTCAGTGTCCAGATATATGGACAGACTTGCGTATTATACATAAAACAGTGTTCCCTTCTCCACAGTTCCAGTGCACGTTAAAGCCTTGATGTAGTAGGAACAGGAGTTTCGACGTTACTTGAGTGTCCAGATGAATGGACAGACTGTAGACCTATTTTTCTTGCGCATTATACACGGAACAGTGTTTCCCTCTACACTTGGAAGCCTTGATTAGTAGGAACAAGAGTTTCGACGTTACTTCCGTCTCCAGGTGGATGGGCAGACTGTCTAATTGTCTTGCGTGTTATACACGGAACAGCCTGTCCATCTCTACATTGCCTACATACGTGGAAGCCTTGGTGTAGTTGGACACAAGAGTCTCCACGTTATTTCAGTGTCCAGGTGGATTCAGTTTCCAGATATATGGACAGACTTCCGTATTATACATAAAATAATGTTTCCATCTACACACTGCCTGAAACGTGGGACACCGACACGATATGAAGGACTTGCTCATCGACTGAATACCATGAATACTGAATAGTAAACAACAGCATACTGAGGAGCTGTTACAGAATGTACACTGTTTTTCCGACGGATACACAGATGGGTTCGGATTATACTGGGACGTAACTACAATTACAGTGAACTGAATATAATAATAAATAATAATATATGAAGAGCATACACCAATGTTAGCAGTATTGCCAGATTTGAGGGGTCTTGATGCTATGGAAAAACAGTGGAACTACTGTGTGTGTTTCCGGTATGACTTCCAATGTTTCTGGTATGACTACAATAGTTTCTGGTATGACCATCAGTGTTTCTGGTATGACTATCAGAATGATTCATCGATTCACCATCGAAAGATTGTAAAGTGTTTCTACAGTATTTGAAGTCATTTTTTTTTGTTATTATTAATAATCCGTTTGCATCGTAAGTTGTCTTTGTTTAGTTCATATAGTCTAAAGTTTCATTTCCGTAAGACACAAGGCATGACATCGCGTTGAAAGTTAACAATTCCAATATGGCCACAAACACAGCCTTCAATACTTAGCAGTAACCGGGATTCGTAAATTTGACAGTCTGATTAGACATCTATGTCAAAAATAACGATATACTATGTTATTTCATTGTCTGTGTGTTTTTATTTTATAGAAGTAATGTCCTGTGCTTTTTTTTAATGTAAATATTATTTTATAATATTGTTTTATATATATTACAAATGACATAACGTCATCGATAGTCTTATGCGGTCTAAATTCAACTCTAAATTATTATAACTAATTGGATTATTTCTTTTAATATGTAATCTCAAAGGTTTTGATCTTAACGGAAGGTGCATCATCACAGCCCCAACTTCTTAGACATTTATCGTCGACAGGTATTTCAAAATACGAATATTAACATTGCCTCGACTTTCAGCCACAAACATTAAAAACAATGTATCAATATTATTGACAATACCTAAGGTCATGTTTAACTTGTAAATGTATTAATACTGGTATTAAATTTTACACTGCACAATCTCATAACAAAATGCACAGTTCATTGACAGTGCTATTGCCTTGAATTGATTTGAATGTTCATGTTTAGAAGCATACAATCACAGCTAGTAGATCTATAATAGTTTACATTTTATTAATATATATATATATATATATATATACATATGAAATACCGTCACATGAGTTACAACTCAAGTATATATATATATATATATATATATATATTCAACCAGATACATATTCCTCATGTCCGAGTTGATATTTAATTGAATTATTTTCCGAAATAGATATACGCTCGTACAAGAGTAACTTGTCTTGAATAATTCAACAGGTTATTTCCTCTTTTATTAATTCATGTCTCCTCGAGTTATTTCCCCTACTGTACATAACTCTTGTAAATGAGTAGCATACGTCATTTAGGTTAAAGGAGTTATAATTACTCCATACTGTATTTCAAATTAATTTACCTTACAGATGGATATCATGGAATTCCTCCTACACTACTGTAGAACAGAGAAACGATATTTCTAGATAACGCATGTTTTTTATGTTATGAGGCTGTATTAAAATAGTTCAAATGTAGTTCAAAACATAGATTATAATCTATTTTCAAAAAGATGATCGATAAATTAGTGTGTAGGCCTACCTTTCAACGTCGCGTAGTATTTCAACAATATAGGGGCTGAAAGTCTATTTTTAGACGTGCTCAGATTACTCATTTTGGTGATAAGTCGTGTAGGCGAAATGTGCATGGCCGAGGTATTATTTTACGTACCTTACGTTGCATCCCGATTTCTTACCCGTGAACCATGCTGAACA
>JAUTBX010120922.1:0-11051 GCA_032361465.1 Lepetodrilus tevnianus | reverse complement strand
ACCAGAATCAAGTGAGAAAAAAACTTTACCAGAAAGTGAAGGGTTCGGTCAAAAAAGGCCACTTTCCTGCCGGACTATTAATGTAAATGTATTATACACCGGAGTGTACCCAGTATTCGAGTGTACCCGGTACGATGTTTTTCTGCTGGAATGTCTCCGCACGTGCACAGGTATAACTGTTAAGCTTCAGACAATGTATACATCTTTGCATTTCACCCATTTGATTGAAAATGCCACTATGGTATTGTAATGGTATACATACACGGCGATATCAACTACTGCAATCGCCATATTAATACCATGCGCGAGATCTTATCGCGCGATCGCGATACTTTCCGAGAGTTGACATTAAAATGTATTAAATTGCTAATAACCCCAGCTGCGGGACTTTAATGGGAGAAAGTTTATCCGGAGTTGGATAATTCGTACTCTCTCCTACACGCGTGTAACCTGTGGTATTGTTTATAGTGACGTTTAGCATACATCATGTTTAACGATAGATGGCATAACATTCAGAGGGCCTCTTCTCGAAACGTTCTTACGAAGTTCTTAGCCTATGAACAGTTCTTAACTATTCTTATATTATGGCTTCTTATGCTAGGAAGTTCGTAAGAAAGTTTCGAGAATAGGCCCCCTGAATTCTAAATGGACAGGGTCGACTTCGGGTATCCATTATGCTACTATTATTCACTTGACATATGTCATAATTTGTATTAAAAGCTCGTATCACGTTTTACAAATAGTACATTGTTCTGACCGAGTGACACATTATGGAAGACAAATAGGAGAATACTTAGTTCCTGCTTAACTTCATTGTTACATTTAATTTTAAAATAAACCCCTTAAAAATCCTGTGGATTTTCTTACCAGCTAACATATCAGCTTCATAGTTATGCTAGACAATACAATACATTACAATGATGCACTATTGAATGGGGCTACCGTGTGAATAACAGGATAGTATTTATGTCCTGCAGTTTGCTATACACATTTTCTTAAAGGCATAATATCACAGATGTGTATGCTTGTTTTGGGCTGGTTCTTAGCTATAACTGCAAAGAACATTCACTTGACATACATACAAAACCATGTTTGTACTTCCAAACTTTAAAGGCATAATATCATAGTTGATAGACCTGTATAATTGGACAAACGAATTTCGATCTGAGACTAATTAGGCTTGATTTATCCACCTATAAACGTTGTTATTTACTGATGAACTTAGTCCCCAGTACTCGATAGTTATCAACATATTAATATTTTATATGAATATGTGGAACGTTCCGCTATTTGTCTTGTCTTTGATGCATCACTGTTCTAAGAACATTAGAATTATCTCCCTTTGCATCATATATAAAGCCGTTGACCGTATTTGATTTAAACCCAACTCTAGGAGTCGCAGAGGGGTTGCAGTGAAGATTTGTCAAACACACAGTGGTGGAAAGCTTTTTGGGAGTACACATATGATGTTATGTATGTCAAGTGAATGTACTTAGCAGTTATAGCTAAGAACTTGTCCCAAACAACCATAAATATCTGTGATATTATGCCTTTAAAAATCATGTGGATTCCATTACCAGCTAACATATCGGCTTAATATTGAAACTAGATAATGCAATACATTACAAACTATGCAATATAGCGCGAATAACAGGATAGTATTTCATAAGAGTCCTGCAGTTTGGTATACACATTTTCTTAAGGTGTTGATATAAAAACAACTGTTGTTTATATTTTTGGAATATTACTGTATTACGTCTTTGTTATTTAGGTACAGACTACTATTATATAAACACGTTTCCGAAAAGGAATAGTAGTGCATGTGGACCTTATTGTTAAGATTTATACATGCACATGCATAATAAAAATAAGAATATATTATTATTTTAAAGAATGGAGTTTTCGGAGCTTTTCGCGTGAAACTGGACACATTTATGTTTTGTGACATATTCAGGGAAATATAAATCGAATTAAAATTTTAATTCTGATAGTCCTGAAAACCTCGTTCTAAGTAGACATTATTGCCCCTTGACCTTACTGCTAACCCTGCTATTAGCCAATCGGATTTGTTCTGTACAAATCCTAATAATACGTTTGATTGGTTTAGGTCTCTATGTGACGCAGCTTGCGTTTTCTACCACAAACTATATTCTTTAGACAGTTACCATAATGTAAATATGAACATTGTATTATTAACTTACTCTCTCTCTCTCTCATCGTGCACGGTGTAGAAGCCATACCGCTAAACATATTTCATTACCTAACATTCAAAACGAGGCCCATTTTTTGTGTGTTCCTCTCTCCTTGCTGTCTCCTCAAGACGTCGAAGTTCATTAGTAAGATATTCGCATGATGTCGAATGGCGGTAATCTTCGCACGAAGTCACCTTTATATTTTACCTAAATCTGTTTGATTAGACTTCGTGCGACTGAACCCCTTGGTTGCAAGAAGAGTGTTCCGTTCCACTACAGTGATCTCATCCTCATCATCCCTGCGCATGCGCAGTGCCACATATGCATGGGCGCGTCCCTTAACGATACATACCTGTTATTGTCTTGCATAAACTAGCAGACTCTTAACATCAAACTTTCATCGGGTATTGATCGGAAATTTAATTAAGTTAATCACATATGGAAGTGTAGCACCTAGCGAGCTGTTCGCCTCCGACTCGCAAATGTACATGCGTCTGTACAGAGCCGCCAATTAATTTTGTTTTAACTGCCGCTCTCTCCGCCGACATCGCGTGCTGACGGCGGTAATTAGCGGAATTTCATCGGAGATATCTCGCCCAAAATGTCAATCACAGACTCTCGCTCACCTGACCGTCCCGCGAGACTTGCCTCATTCGCTGCACGCATTCTCCGTGCCTTAACTTCCGCCCGTGCAAGCTCGACTCCCCGATGTTCCCGCATCGAGATAAAATAAAAAATAAAAAAAATAGAAGGAAGGAAGTAATTGATTACAATGATAACGCTTGAAATTTTAACGTGGATGGTCGTGACCTTGACCGTAAAAGTTTCTTGGATATGTGTGTTCCGAATCACTTCGGTTATGGTGCAAGTAGGTCGCGAATTCTTGAGTTATAATTGGTGGGTAATATGCTAGAATTTATTGTTCAATTCCATAGATAGCACAGATGTTAGTCCCTTTGACGACAGAAACGAAAGTCTTCAGTTCGAATCCCAATTGCAACTTTGGCCCGTAATTTCTAAGCGGACTGACGTCAGCAAGTACTTCGTTATATGGAAACGTATTCACGAAATGGTCGCAGTATGATGTAGTACCAGTGTATAAAGCTCCGGCAATTTCACTGCCAGACATGAGGACTGGTAAGTCTGAGAAGTTACCCGTCCTCATACATGTTGGCCAGTGATCGATGATATACATCTTGCATTGAAACAAACAAAAAGTAACCCGACATGGTCACATGCGGCCGTGCAAGGATAAAACGTTACGAGTCCTCGCTGAAAATAACCCATCGCGGCCGTGCGGACGGGCTCTGTTTCGAACACTGGTAGTACATTGGTAAATTATGGAGCACCTCTTCGTGAACCGCAGGTCTGAAGAACATGTGACATCTATTCCCCAGAACCCGAACCAAACCAGCGTATCGTTTATCGATAGCACCCTTTTTGCCGATAGCTAATACATTGCTAAGAGAGTGCTATGGCCACTAAGAGAGCTTCGAGGAACGACCAGGCTGGTATTCTCGAAACTCACTAAAGGCATACTATCACAGATTAACCCAAACCTTAACCCTAACCACGTGAGCCAATCAGATTGCCGGGAATTGGGTCTGGGTCCAGGGAATAGAGATCCGGTTTCGGTTCCCGGTCCTATAAATAGACCCCCGGCTATATTGTAACATTATTCCATACAGTTGATCATCCCTGGGTGGTCTTCCCACCTGTGTAGTGTTGGCTCACGTTCATAAATTACTGCCTCGAAATCATTGAACACCTGAGGAAAACAGATTGAAACATAAACTCATTAATCAATTACTCATATATCTTAGTATAAGCAACTGTTTGCAAGACACATTGACAACCGTCTCAGTAGGAAGAGGCGTGCATGGGGGAAAAGAAATGAAAACGACAATAGGTGTGCCTGATTACATGATCTATCATAGATAATAGAAGCACACCTGTCTAATTACATTTTCAGATTCAGATGAAATTCGTCCACATCTTTGCACGTCTCTCTAACTCCCTATGTATTCCCTTTAGTTGCTATAACTCTCTCTCTCTCCCATCCCCTCTCTCTCATACACACACAGCCAAACATGCACGCACACACACACACGCATACACACACACGCACACACGCGCACACACACACACACTGGTGAACTTCTCTTTTTCTGTATAAATTTCAATTTATTGCTTCTTTCATAATCAAAATTATAAAACGCCGAACAATTAATTATACATGTTAATTAATTGTTAATTAATTAATTAACACAAATTAAGAAAACAATTGAACGAATTAATACTACTCAAGAATACCTGGACCATGTTCGCCTTTTACCTGCACCAATTTGGGTGTTTAGAGATAAAACTCTGACATATGGTAGAAACGACCACAGCGACTTCCAATCGTCCAATAATAATTAATAAACCAGGTCTAATCACTAACATAGGTCCTCGTTTACTGCAACTTGCCGGGCGATTCAATGGCGCCCATTGAAATATGCATCCCAATCAGCGTTATTTTGCGAGTGTGAATGACGGAGGTCTGGGGGGAATTGTCAAAGACAATATCTCACCTGACGGTCGCCCTCACTCTTGGATGCGACCATATGGCGAGGAATGGCTGTCCTTTTTATAATACCCCCCTTCAGTCAAGAATAGAACACGAGAATACAGAAGTCGTCATAAATAAATAATATTAATAGTCATCAAATTTGTCGTTTCGTATTTTGATTGATTAGCGAAATCTGTTGAATTTTCTCGGCGTTGAAGTTCAAGGTGTGAATTCATTAATTTAAAGTCCTTTGTCGGCGGAGTGATACAGGTGAATTAATTAACCTGTTTAGATATTAGACGGAGGTTGGTTGTCGGTTATTGTTCTGTCAAGTTTACCGTTGGATTAAAAAAAAGGGGGAGGACAAAATGCACTTTTAATCTGGCATAGTGCAAAGAGGGGATCGTTTCATCGTCAACTTCCCACAGCTAAAAGCCACAAAACGAACGCGGACTATTTGCAAATCGCTATAAAACCGTAGCCATTTTCTTAACGGCAATAAAGAATGTAAGCTATTCATAAATCGCGTTGTTTCCCCGATCGGTTTGGAAAGTAATGATGTTAACCCTTTCCCTGCTGGATTAGGCACAAGCACGACTCTTTATGGGATCTCCGGTTGCCTCCAACATAGAGAGGGTTAAGCAAGGTCTATGTATAAGGACAAAGCGCCACGTGTATTTAAGGCTACTTTGAAGGGAAAACCGTATTGTTGCTTTTCACTATTCTGTGAAATTTTATAATGTTGATAGGTGCGTGTGTCAAAACATGCAAGGCCGTTGAGGAATATCTCGTGCTCCGAGATCGTTCCTCGATACATTGCTCCGTTATAACAATACCACACCTCGATAACCGATAGCACTGTCTAGAGTGTCAAGCAGTTAATCGTTCCAAAAAGTCATTTCAAGTTTTTATATATTCTCTCTCATTCTACGCGCTGCGCTATCAAGCTTGCAAATCGGTATTAATATTCGAAAATCTGATATCCCGGCAAATTGCCAAAGTCAAACGATGGGAACGGTTGGAAATCGTACACTAATAGCTGACGTTGGTATCACAAGCAGACAAGACGCTTTGTTAGTGGAGCAATGTTGCATATCTATGAGAGATTAGTTACGATACGTAGGAATTTTGAAAATGTAATTATATACACTGTAATTATAATCACGATATTATGTCGCTATGTATTTGAAAAGATTATAGAAAGCCATTGTTTTAATAGCAGAAAAGTAAGAATTTGGGATGAATGTTATCATATTAATTTACATTCAATCTGTGATGCTATTGTGTAGAGGAATTGATACGAACGTTGGCACAACCCATGTGAATTGTTAAAGATACAACAGCAACTAAAATGAAATTAAATAATAGGTAGCGAATGGATATATAAATACATATATTCTAAAATATTCTTAAATTGTGTATTTTAACGATATTCTAGTATATTTCAAACGAACCACAAAGTACATAAAGTGTCTCGCTCCCTCTTTCTTTCTCTCTCTTTTCTCTCTCTCTCTCTCTCTATCTCTCTCTCTCTCTCTCTCTCTCCATCATATCTTTCCCTGACATTTTCCACGGAGTATAGACATGACCAGACGGGAACAATACGTGGGTAATCATACCACTAAATGGCACCACCGTCTGACGACCAGTGACGTAATCATCACCATCTACATCGTCATTAAATGCAACATTGCTGACCTTTGCTCTTATATTAACGAATGTCAGTCTATAGTTGACAAACAGCTTTTCAGAACCGTACCGAACCAGTTATGTGTCCCTTGCAGAGAGGATCGTGAAGAAAACGCAAACATTGGCGAGTATCCTAACTACGATGGTATTCCAAGTTCGTGACGCAATTCTACACATGACATTGCCGTATTTAATTTGTATTTAATTTATTTTTAAACTTGACTTTAGAGCCGCATTCAAGATTATTTCACTTTTAGCACGGCTTGTCAGTTTAGGAATGGAGGAAACCCTCAACATCCGTTGCGATGAACGTTGCAGTAAACCTGCAAGCACCGGCTGGTAGGTTATTGGCAAGCCAAGGATGAGTATCTGTATTGCCACTATGTATTTAATACGACCGTAAAAGTGTAAATGGATGAAATTACTGGGGTAACAATCGTTCTATGTTTACCGCCAGCTATATTTCGTATTGAGTTGCATTTGTGGTCAAGACCGCGCATTAAATTTCATTTCTAATAGACATATTTAACATTTGAGGTATACCAAGATTAGAAAGAACTTGTTCACTCTGCAACTCTCCTGTAGTTGCAGATGAATTTCATTATTTATTTAAATGCCCATTCTTAGTTATGAACGACTATTATACATTCCTAATACATATTGTAAATGGCCTAATATGTATACATTAAGATGTATTCTCTCGTCCAAAAAAAGTAAAATATATTTTTAAAAAACGTATCAAAGTTTGTATCAGTTGTATTGTCAGCGGTAAAGAAAACTTAACTTTCCATGATGATCAAGTAATATGCATTATTATTTGCTATCTAGTATGTACATTTATGTAGTCTGACATGACTTTGTATTTCATTGACATGTACAATGATAACTTATATTTCATCTACTGTTTAAGACCGTAACACAAACATATAATAGTAATACCTTTAATCCATCTTGATTTTATGTTTGTAATAATGATTCATATGTAATAACATGCTCGTGTACCACCGTGGGTGGATTGAGTTAATAACTTAATCTTGAATCTTGGTAGTATACAATTTATACAATTTTAATAGACGCATGCATGACCTTACTAACATTACTAAATATTGGGTTAACTGTAAAAGGGTCAATATTTTAAAACACATCTACTAGTATACTCTATGACAGTAGTAGGCTATCATACGTGAAGTATCGTGTAAAGGACGACATTCTAGTGTGTGTAGGGTTCATGCTAGTAGGATATATGCATAAAGGATATACATGTAGTAAGAGGGGTTGTGCAACAAATAATACCAGTACCTATATTTAAGTGTGAATACCGTATAAGTAATGCATCTATCAAAGCAAAGGATTTTCCACCACAAAATTAATTTTATGGAATAATGTGTATTATTTTATATACTACTAGTATATAATACCTTCCATGTCTACATATATTTAGTAACTGTAGAATCATTTAAATAAAATTTAAAAGTATACATTAATGTTTGAAATGTTATTTCAATGATCGTTTGAATGTCATGTTTTATGACATGTAATGATCCAAGTGGTATTAAATGATATTAAAAGACTAATACTTGTTCAAATTAATTATTGACACATTACAATTTATATTTTAATGTTTTAAGAAGTAATGTAATTGGAACAAAGAAATGAAAATGTATTTATAATGATTTATTTCAGCGTGAATGTGTACGTACGTGTGCAGAACAGAACATACATTTATTACGCTCAGGCTGTAAACTACGACGTGTAAAATACTAATTACGTCTACTCATCAATTATACACACACGTTCGCTCACGTACGCACACGCATGTTCTGCCCGTATAATTGACAATAATTATAATAACGATTGGACATGCATTACATACTAAACCAGATACTTAACCCGTTTACGTTTATTCATCAAGGTTAATACAAATTACATCATTGCATTTTTAAAACTATTGTCAAAGTGTAAACTTTCATCATAAGTTCTTACACAAATAGTTCACAATGTAAATTAATAATTCATACATGTTTCCTGTAACTAAAGATAAACATGTAATGGTCATCTAAATTGGAGCTCATTATTTTATAAAATTCAGCCCTTAGTTAAAGGTACCCTTCGTGTACATTCTTAAGTCATTTTAGACTAACGTTTCATGTCCATAAAATCAATTGGAATATATTCTTGACATTATCACGTTAGTTACTTTTTAACTGCAACCCAAAGGTACACTTTCAAATGTAAAAAAGTCCAACCCACCCGTTTTAAATCTAGATGTTCCAACCATTAAACATTTGTAGACATTATTTTGTCTGTCAATAGAAATTTGACAGAGCAGGCACAAATCCCGGTATCTCAATTCACTCGTGCGTGTCGCAAAGTTAACATTCAGTATCTGTTCAAAGTTAAATGACCACTGAGTGGGGAAAATTAGAATAGTTTTCAGTTCCTTGTTAATCAATACTGAATGAAAACGAAGAACAGAGTCGATGCTTTGACCCGAGACGACGGAATCGACCAATAAGCTTGACGGATTCGCACCATAGACGGACACGAAGCCACGCCCCGTACAGGTACACCTCTCGTTTTGATTGGTTGGCGGCCATGCCTGCAGCGTTGTAATTGGCTTGGTGTTGACGGTAAAGCACAGACACCTTGTTTAAGTGTCTCCACACTTGAGTTGAGTGGATCAATGGGTACTCTATTCAAACGCTATTAAATACGCATGGAGCGAAGCTAGGCGGTGTATAACCAGTGAACGAGCAAATATACCGTAGTAGACGTTTGTAGGAAGAGCCCGAATACCCGAGACAGTGCGTACGGAGACCGGATACACTGCCGCGACACATGGGCTGCGCGCACCCGTAACTTTGGAACCCACGGTTCTTCGTCCAAATATTTTGAGGAGAAAAGAAGCATACGAATATTCATTAGATTTCGTGAAAAGAATTTCGGGTAGAATTCAAGAACTTGGGACTAGAGTAGGTTTACGCATGAAGGTTATTTGATCAAAGGTTTGAAGTCTTCAAGAATATTTTCTTGACAAGGTGTCTGTGATGGAGAAAAGGTGCGAATCTCCCTTAAGGGAAGAAGAACGGATGGAGGAGACCCGCCAGGACGTGGTAAACGATGACATCTCCGACGTCGGATCCGAGATCGACGTCACGGAGAAAGTTGACAGTGCTTGTGACAGTGACCATGACAGAGACAATGTATCCGGCCGGTCAAGAGACAGTCCGTCCCCACGTCCGTCCGTCTGTGCGGAAATCAACAAAACCCCTGTCCGGACCTTTCCTCGACCATCCTTCCTCATCACGGACATTTTAGGCCCGAGGGGGTCGGACCGCGACGTCACGTCACGGTTTTCTTTGGACGGACACCTCAAACACGTCGTCACCAGTGAGAGGGAACATTTATCAGAGAGTGTCAAAAGACACGAACATTTGTCAGACACTATTCACAGACACGAGTGCTTGTCAGATAGCGACAGGAAACACGAACTTTTGTCTGAGAGGTCTGGGTTCAAATCCCCGGTTTTCAGGAAGAAGGAAGAAGAAGACAGCGATCAAGGTTAGTCAGCACCATCGAGCAATCTAACTAAAATCAGACTTCGTTTCGCTCCTTAAGCATTTTAACATTCTTGAACAGCGAGGGTCCAAATATTCGAACGTCAGTTTCTAATCTGATCTTAATGAGATTGCGCCAGAGAGTTTATGAAAACAAATATGCAAATTGAGGAAACAAATTGTCATAGTTTACATTCCAATATAATAATATATGCATGTTTTTCAATGATGTGAGTTCAATTACATTAATAATGATAATATTAGATAACATCTCTATTTCAGTCAATGCATGTTAGCAATCTTTCCTAGTCATCATATACATAGGCCTATATACAGTTTTATTGTCAGACCAAAACAAAACCAACCCTGGTTTTCATGGTTTTGATTTTATATTAATGCAATAGTAATACTATATTCGATATATGCAATGCGTATATTATCATGTGATTTTCCAGTATCAAAATATATTTACTACATACACAACTAAAACTAGTGTGTATTAAATGTGCAAGACTATGAAAGGTACCCGGACATAGAATAAATATATGTTTGTATGCATGTATAGGCAGTTTTCTTATAAAATGTCATTGTTGCATAGTTGGTAACATAGTATTGTCAATATATTGTCAATATGCTTTATAATATAAATTCATAATCAAATGTAATATATGGTCCAACATATTACATATATATATATATATATATATACACACATACACACACACATGTATATATATATAACTTAAGTGTATATATTCTAAGCTGATACATTTGAAACAGCACTACACGAGTGGAATAGAAAATGTATGTGTTTAATTTAAATGCAATGTGATACACCATCTTACACACTATTTTAAGTATATAAAACTTATAAAAAATTATGTTCTAAATGTACATACACATTTGAACTAGCGGTACATAACTGGAATAAAATACTACTGGAAAATGTATGTGTTTTGCATTGAAAGTAAAAGGTAAAGCAATACACCACTACTACTACTACTACTACTACTACTACTACTACTACTACTACTACTACTACTACTACTACTACTACTACTA
>JAUTBX010120889.1:0-11056 GCA_032361465.1 Lepetodrilus tevnianus | reverse complement strand
GCCACTTTCAAGATTCTTTCACATATACATCTGTATATCGCGGCTTATTAATATTTTGCCATTATTGGTCTCTACATGGTGACAGTAATGCCCCAGTCATGGTGTCACGTTTTGGTCGCCACGTTTAGCTACGTTGTATAACGGGGATGAAGCGCGAGCATACTTGGCAAAACGTACTGAAAATATTAGTTTTGGACATGTTCAGAATTAGTGTGCCAGAACATGGTGGTTAGATACTTGGTACTGTGGTGCAGCCAAAATGTGACACTATTACCATACTGGGGCATTACAAATTACAAAATTCTGACAGAGCACAAACTAGAACTATGAAACTGCAGCATGAGCCATGACCGCAGACTCTTCCCATCTAAGAATACATTAACAAATAATTATTTGTATTTTATTAACTGGAAACAAAATCACGTCGGCGGATCTCCTTCCATCATAAACAAATATTTTAGATTGGTACAGTAACCAATCTAAAATATTTGTTTTCAATAATAACAACAGAAGTGAATACCAATAAACATTTTATTGAACAACTGTAAAGAGATGATTAAAATAAAATGGATTTCAATGAACAAAGTTGATGCAGGTATTTCAGCATTGCTGTAAATATCCACACCACCAAAATGGTCATGATTAGATTAGACTCCACCGTTAGCAATTATACGACCAGTGGCAGTTGATAAGCTTTCAACGGACTGTGGTTACGTGAAATGCCAAAACAAGGTGCAAACACAATCTAGATGGTCTTTTACCAAACATTGCCAAAGAAGGCGTCAATCTATGTCCATTTTATGTAACGAAATTCGTACTTATTGCTTAAGTTTAAATATTATATTTAAATAGGACTGCATTAATGGTAACATACGACTATTTTCAACTATACAACTTGAAAGCGACATCTTCACTTCAGTAATAGTGTAATACAACTAGACAAAAGGGTATTGAACGGTTTGTTAATTGCACTATTCTCCATGTATCAGCAGAAGTGTGGAACGAAACGGAAACGGACGTGAGAAAGTTTTCCAATCCTTGCCTACAGTGACGAGCACCTTAAAATAAATAACAGGGAATCTTGAAATTGTATTTTGGATATATGGTCAAGAAAACTTTCAGGAAACTGTCCAAAATGAATTACATGTACTACTAGTAATCGATGGGAGGGCATGTTCCAAAAGCTATAGTATTTACGTAATGACATTGTTTAGATTTCGTGGAGGAAAATTTGACCCTTTCGGATCATCAAATGTTCCTTCACAAATTCTAAAGATGTCGTTACATATAAACCATAGCTTCCGGCACATATCCCCTGAACTACAGTGTAATAAGAAATGGTTACAGTTTACACTTCAACAAATACATGGTACATGATATACATGTATATATAATACCGGTATTTATATATCTACAGTACAGTATTGTTTTAAAAAACTCACAAGGATAGCTTCATTATGATCAATACACTTTACAGGTACAAAACTGCTCTGGATAATATAACCAGCGATAACATACCAATGTACAATAAACAAATACTAAATGCAATCAAATATTATGTCTCTTCGATCATTTCCATTGAAACATGAACTACCGGTACTAATAATTAATGCCGCAGATAGATTAAATTGTTATTATTGAATTTTGCACAAAGAAAAAAAAATCTGTCATGCCATGTATATTCTTTACAATTTATGATCATGACAACTATCGAAACATTTGTCCTCTAACACAAACTAGTAATAGTACTAGTATCAGACAAACGTAACTCCTACCATAATCCAGTCAAATCTATCGCATTGCATCTTGCATTCTTTCACGTTACAAAAGAAATTTGTATTCAACATTTATCAAGGTGAAATGACATGTACTAGTATCGTTTCCCTTTTGTTCATGGGCTATATCACAGATTGTAGTGAACCCTGTTCTCTATAATCTATGGCCCTATGAACTATACATGATCGCAAACCATCATGTGACCATATTCTACAAAACCATCATGGCGCTACAAGACTTGCGACTCCCTGTGTATGAGTCGAGATTCTCGTGGCGATACGATCGTTCTGTGGAATGTGATCCCAGTGTACGAGCTACAAATGTTATGCATACACATACACATCCTGCAGGGATAGAAACTAACTGTAAAACATACTCGCCTAAATAGTGATGCAAATAACAAATGTTATAAATTTCTACTCGCCTTTAGGATACCTTTAAGTATTGGGAGAAATGGTCCGGGCGAGCGGGCGAGTGTTAACTGCGAACCCTGCGACCTTGTTCTCACTGCAACATGATTCTAACATCAGTTGTCCAAGAGAGTACTCTATTTAGGTAGAGAGCGCTCTATTTAGCTAGAGCGCAGTAGTATGGACATAACACTGAATGACCAAGGTCTACAATAACACTAACAAGAGTATTCTAAATATACACATACCACCTTTATGATTATGTATAGTAATATATGTACAGTAAACAATTAGCAAATACTAAGCCTACATCATAGAATAGTTGTTATTTGAATATCTGACGTTACTGAAAAATAATATATTTATAATATTAAAACAAGCAAAAATAAACTTGCGATTATAATTTGAAGTGAGACAAATATAATATTCTGTATATTTACCCGACGCCCGACTAGGACAAAAATATAATAAAAAATTGCTGCTAAAAATAGGGGCCGAAAGCTATAGTTATCGACTATCGATAATATTAACTTCCGGGGAAGGGAACCTAGTCAAAGTATAGTAAATGTGTTGCCAAAATTGATTAATGGTTATGTTGGTATATTTTAAGTGTAATCTAGAGGTACATTCCACTATATTTATGTTTGCATCAGACATTAGAACAAATATGAAGCCATAAATAGCAAATTTTTTGTACGACAAAATGTACCGGCAACGCATTTCATCACCATCTTACAGTACTGTACTCGATAAACTTGGCACGGATGTCTGAGAAGTCACCCCCTGCACTCACAGCCCTAGCGCGCTAATTTAGCTCTTCCCCAGAAGAAACAATCTCATCACTAGAGATGCCCCCTATAGCATTTATTAGGATCAATCCAGCATTATAAGAGTTAATATACCCGGTATATATATGTCCAGACTGATAGTTTTACTGCTGTCAGTGTTAAATAGTTGGACAGATTTGTTGTTACTGTGACTGTTAGTGTGCCTTTAATGGCAAAAATACAATAACTATTTCCTACCACTAGTACCAGTGTATTTATAAAGCTGCTATAAAATCTAATCTAGAGCTCCTACATTGAATGTGTGCAAGATGTAAATGAAGATGTATAAACTTCATAATAATAAACCAGGTAAAAAAAAAAGAAGTAATGTGGTGATATTTTTAGAAATTTAAAGGATGATAGGGACTGTAAGTTGACATGAGATAGTCCATGATTCATTTACCATTCTGGTCAAACATCTAAATATATGCACTGACTCGTGCAAGACCGACATCCAACGATATCTCACTTGTGAGATAAAAAACACAAATCACATGAAAAATAAACAATGCAGATTTCATAGCAACTGCCACAATCGTCACTAGCAACCGCGTTATAATGTTCACGATAATATGGTTTACAGACCATGTTTGTTGCGCAACGTTTTTTGGAATATTTTTATCAAAGCTTATATACATGCATTTTCAAACCTGTATTGATTTTAATTAAACATTACTTTAGCAATTATCTCATGCCAAATCTCCAATATTAGGTGTCGCTAGAAGCCAGTCACAGGAAATTACAGTCCCTATCATGTCAATGAATCCCAAAAATTAAAATGGGAGGACAAACATGAATCCGAAACTGCATGGAATATTGCAATATATCTGCTCATGTAGTCAAGAGCCGGACAAAATAATAGGGATAATATTTATGAAAATTAAAACACACCATACAGGAGGTAATTTGTCTTTAATACTACCGTAAGTAAAGAACCAGGCCCCGAGATTATTAAATATTTTAAACATGATTTCAACGCTCAACTCATGGAGTATTGTTCAGAAACCTCCATATAAAATGTGAGCTCCAGCATGAAATCATGCTCAAAAGGTTTCGTAATCTCGGGGCCAGATTGAGTGAAATCATGTTTTTGAGGACAAATGTTTTGGTTGGATTTATGATTGCAAATTCATGCTAATGAGAGTTTAACGTCGCTGCGGGAATCTTTCACCCATTTGCAACGACAAATTCATGCTAGATTCTTCTCAATATGTGATGTGTCAAAAATACATCTACAACCTCGGACATCCCTTGTTGAAAGAAAATGGCATGCATATTGCATTGAAGAAAAATCCTCCGTATACATTATGAAAACATCAGTCAAAAGAGACAAATTTCACTTATTTCCAATTATGTATGTATACACGAGACAAACTTCAATCAATTTTTAAATTTACAGATTTATGTATACATGATAATAATTTTACAAACAACTGATTAGATAGCCATAGTTCACGCATATCCTAATTATAAAAAAAAATAGCATGTAAGTCTAACTATGGCAATTTGTAAGAAATCACTTGTCACTTTCCCTGTATACGTCACGTCACAGAGACCACATTTGACTCCAGATATAAATCGTGTCGATGCCTTGTACAAAACTAAGCCAGCTCATTTACATGTACACAATTAATACAGAGGTACAGATATACACAACAACCAGACCAATTTGCCCAGCAGATACTGGAAAAGAAGTCAAAAGTTTATGCCCGTACCAGCAGACAATTATACCGATCCAGATAAAAACAATCTTCAATAGAAAAAAAGTAACTGAGTGTATTGGAACAAACACATTTGGAGATCATCTATCATATCAATATAAATCGTCAACATGATGTCATGAACACTGACATTTTACAAATAGTAGTACAACATTTACATTCCTGATCTGATCTAATATACAAATTTCACGGAAATATTAAAACACCTTAAAAAACAAATCTACCTAGTGATAAATTATGTGGGTAAACATCACCTTGACAATTGTTTACAATTATAATAAGAGAACTAGTATTGTAGGAAATCTAGTAGCTGAAGAAATATATGGTACAATAAAGTGTACATATTTTTGTACAAAATGGAGAAAAAAATTGTCTACATACTGAAATATGGCTACACACAACCAAATGCAACACTAACATTGTACAATAACCATGGTACCACGGGTTACCAGGATGGACAAAACTCTGAGACTTAAACTTGTGGATGTTGTTTTGATCAATTCTATGCATACAACACTATCTAGTCTCAAGACCAATAATATCACCGGATCAAACGGCATATACAGTATTGCCCGCCATGCTTTATCGTTACTGTAGTATACAGACCATAGTGACATTGCAGTGGTATGAACTGGCAAATATCACCAGCACCCAATCGGTCTTCTCTTTCTCCACCAAAAAAAGGGACGATGCCTCAAGTTGTCTCTACTTGATTTGGCAACAAGTGCCGCCCCTCCCTCTCGAGAAGTCGGGTTGCCGAGATCTTGACGACCTTCGTCTAAAATTGATGTGCCATACGACACAGTATCACGTACGAGTGACACGCAAATTTTTCACCAGAACCGTGTCGGAATTTCGGCTCACGACACGGGTTCCGCCTTGACAGTTATCGTCTGAACGCCACTCCCGAACCTCACGCGTTTCTTCTTCATCAGAGGCGAGGAGTCGAGTGAGGCTGGCCGGAACTGGAGCGATGGTTTGGGAATGATAGTCGCGGGCACCATTCCTCCCCCGTCGACACCGACAGGGACACTGGCACTACTATACAGTCTCTTCTTCAGCGGTTCTTCACACTCCACCCGCGCCTGTCGCTTCAGAGCCGGACTCGCCCCTTTAAAAGACAATTGCTTGTTGTCACCTATGGTTATCAGCTTGTTTTCACCTCCAATGGATATCGTGTTTTGTATTTTCACCATCCCGCCCCTGATGATGTCATTGTTGTGGGGAGTCTGGTTGTTCACTATCGGAGTTTTCATAAGTTCGATTTTGTCATTTTTCCGTCTCAAACTATTGCAGGCACCAAGTCGAGCGGCAATTTCTGCGACATCCATGTCATTTTCTGAAAAGAAGATTCGGTCGGACAGGTTTTCTTGAACAAAGGTTTTCGTGGATTTCTTGTGGAGAAGCAACTGCATATTCTCGCTCAAGCCGGACACGAGCAGAGCATCCTGGCTTGGGATCGTGACCTTCAGAGGACAGATGTCCCTCGTAGAACAGTGGGTGTCCGCTATCGACTCAAATTCAATTTGCTTGATGGATATTCCTTGCATGAAGGCGGACTGCTCATGTTTCTCTGCTGTAAGTAGTCGGTCATTCTTTCTCTGTGATGGCAAATCCAAACTAGCAGATGTAAATTTCCCGGGTCCGTTTTGTTTGAATTTCTCCTTTATCGACGTCATCTCGTGGTCGCTGACTCTGGTCTGTTGGGTGTTGTCCGATTGTTGTCCGTTGGTGTCCTCCACGATGACATCTTCTTGATCAACGGGGCTACACAGCACTATCAACTCTGAAATGGAAAAACAAATCGTAAGAACCAAATTACATCCAGTAAATGGCAACAAATATTTTGCATCACACAACAAAACTACATACACCAAGAGCATGATATACGGTACTCAATAAAATTAAATAGCCTTTTTGGGAAGATAAATTTAGCTATATTATTTGACAATGAAGAATTCCAAATGTCAATAGGCTTCACCATTCAAGAACTTGCAGATATTATATAATTAACTCTCTCAATGTTGGATACTTGAAAGAGTAGAACACAGCGTCTAATCCAGCATGGAGAGATTTCCAATATTTGGTAAAAAATCTTAATTTATTGTGTTTTGCTTTACGTCACAGCGGGAATCTTTCACCCATACGTGACGATTATGGTAATTAGGAATACACACCTCCTTGGTGGTATTCAACTCTCACAGTCTTCAGCCAATCAGCAAACTTCTTGATGTCTTTGACAAGCAGGCCTCTGATTAGTTCTAAGACTTTCATCTTTGCCGATCGTAGTCCTGAAACACAAAATGATATCTTCAGCAATACTAAAGGATCGATTGGTGATTGATGATTAATGATCACTGATGTTGTCGCAAACGGGCGAACGATTCCTGCAGCAATGATAAACTAACTGTCACTGGACTAGAAGAAAATATTTCACTATGACATTGCCACAAATAAATGTTAATGTTTATTGCATTACCATGTACAACGTATTTCCTTTCAGTTTGCAACAGTAAAGTGTGAATTTGCACTGTTGGGAACGCTTCGATGTTCTTGCACTTTAGATAATCAGACTTTCACAGTTTTCATTGACCAATGTTTTCAGAATATTTAACTTGATAGAGTACAATTTCTGTCAGATATTTATCGGTAGATCTATCACAGCATTTTACCGGTATCACAGTCGGGTCAATGAATGAATGCTTTACGTTGCAGTGGGAATATTTAATTAATTCATTCATTGACATAAAACTGTGATAAAATGCTACTTCAATATATATGTAATTTGGTTTTGCGTCAAATGGAGCAAAGCTTACCAACAACACTTTCGTTATCAAGATCATCGTCCGGCGATTCCGAATCCATGGACGAGCCATCGCACAGCTGGTTTTCGTGAACGTACGCTGTTTCCTCGGCGACCATCATGGCGGGTGCCTTCGGGGGTTGCTGATCCACGGCAAGAACCTCCATGCAGATGCTCTCGATGTGGGGAATGTACGACGGCCGAATAGAATAGTTTGTGTAGTTCTCCTTGACACCGGCCGACACGGATATCCTCTGCATTATCTTCCCGAGGGTGGAGTTCCCGAGTGGCGTGTTGTCGTACCAAACGTAGTCCGAGTGTGACACGTTCCGCTTCGGGCGCTGCCAGAACGCCTCCGTCATCGGATGAAGGTGAGTAAGGTACTGGAGAAAGGAGGCTACCGGACACCGTGGATCGCCTGTAAACAGACACGCGTGTCGTTTTTACAATAACAACAATAATAATAATTATAATATAGCATTGGTTTGAGAATCAAAATTTAAACTGTTTTATATTGAGATACTATGGCATTTACCATTTGTAAAAATACACCAAACAAATAGCAATATGTAAAATATTGAAGATAAACTATTATCCAAATTTCATTGCTATAGTACTGTCACAAATAGCATTGACATCTGCCTAATATAGCATTGTTTACTTTAATAAAAACGTGTTGAAGCACTTAACACGTATAGTGACAGAATTATTACTATTTTCAAAATTTCACTGCCATGACGATTCCAGAAAATTAAAATGTGTATACATAATTATAAATGCATAGCGTAAACATTTTGCATGTTTGATGGCAACATATATAGGTTACAAATGCTACAACTACGGAAACTATATATTTGATTATGTTTGTTGTGGCTCGTGAGAACATTTATCTCTAGGCAATATACGATATATCCTATAGCAACCAATATACAATAATATACAACACATGAATAATATGATTGATTGCTCTGGTTGATAAATAAGATCAACTCCTTCAGATACAATGTTGCACAATACTTTAAAATGATGACAACATTATGAACATGCATTATGATCATGAAATATTACACAATATCTAACCTGGCCTCTCCAGCATTTTCTCCCCAAGTCTGGTTCCAGTTTGGTCAATATCTCCATATCCTGCCATTTCCTTGATGTTGAATTTGGGATGGTAGGTTAACCAAACACATCGCCTCCCATCCGATTCAGTGGCAACTACAAAATCAGTTTTTGTCATCGCTCTCATGCAATCTTTCCCTCTGTTGACAATGTACAGGTTTAAATCAAAGAAGACTTTGTTTTGTAGCGTTTCTGGATTGTCAAACTTCATTGCGTCACTGAAGTATATTTTCCTCAAGTCGTCGATCTCTATCCTCAGCCTGTGACACTTCCTAGGGCCCATTCTAACAGCCATCTCGTAACATGCATTTGCATTTTCAAAACTTTTATCTTTGACTATGTCATACCCGGTCTCTTTGAGGAAATATTTATGAAGGCCTTGCCGAATGTCCCGCAAACTGGCATTGGCTGTTGCCCTAGTCGGTCCATCGTCTAGCTTTGTTTTCACCTTGCCATAAAAATCTCTAAGAAATTCCGACAACTGATTTGGGGGCATGTGTGTCACACTGTGAATCGAGTGTCCCTTCGTCATGGCGTATAGCACTAGTTGGTGAGTGGCGGCCCCTATCAAGCTCTCGGTTTCGCCGTCAAAACTCGTCTCGGAAAAGTCTTCAGACGAACGACTGCTGAATGATCCGGAATGCTGCCTATTTTCCATTTTGAAGTCAAACTTACTTGTCGTAGCTTGAGCCATCTTGTTGCTCAGATGATGACGTCACAAGATCCCAACATGGCCGATATTCTGACGTAGGTGTTATTACGAAAACATTGACATCAAACTAAGATACGAAAAAAATACGTTATTACTTGTCAACTCCAAACGGCAGATTGTTTCATTTTTAGATTATAAAACCGTTCGTCTTGAATGTGGATGTCCAGCTATCTTGTTGATGTGGTAATAACATCACAAAATCAGTTTTCAGATAATCACCCACTCCCCTCCCACGTATATTGGACTGACCCAACTACGCAAGTGCTTCTTATTCGTCACAGTGGTATGAGTCAGCGCGTACCGACTTCCTGGGGAATAAAACTCATAACAGCGCAGCTCCAACCTAACAAAAGTGTGACGTCATTGCCACGCCACTTGACAACGGCTAGAAATAGCACGAGCGTTTACCGAGGGAACGTGATCGAAACCAGTGTATGGTGACCCGTCCTCGCCATGAATGAAAATCATTTAAGAAAATGTATGTCGCACAGATAGATACTCACAGGACTGAATACATCTACTATATTACATATCCACGATAAGAATAGATTCGAGTAATATAATATATAGAGATGTACGTAGACAAACATATTATGTAACTCTTTATTTTGTATTTTATATAAGTAGTAATTTTATAAAGTCAGTATTGTGCATGTGTATGGGACTTAATAGAACATTATATATTCGTTAAACCAATCAACAACATTATATTAATTTAGTGTACGCGGTAGATGGCATTACATGTACTTCAATGAACGTGGGATTTACAAATAAATAAATAAACAAAATCCGACTAATCATTGAGCAAGTTATATTTATGAAACTTACGTAAATATATTTATGCGCAGCATATAATAACAATATCTGTCATCTAAATTAGTCCAATGTTCGTGTCGCCTTCAAACGAGAACAAATACCAGACCATGCATAACGCCCTCTGCATTATTATATGCAGACATCTATAAATATTATACCTCGAATTGCCCACCATACAACACGTTGATTTATGACGTCATATTGGGGGAAAACCGTGATCACGCTATCACCGATCTCGTGCATAAATATTGGAAATACTGGAATGTTGTGTTTCGTTTCCTGTGTGAGGTATTATATTGATGTATATTGTGTCATGTCGTACCGTAACTACCCGTGCTGAACGTCATCCGAAAGGGTTCTATATTTCATTCATGAAGTTGTAGATGTCACGTGGGTAATTATAATATGGTGAATAGCTACCGGTAGCGTATATTGATTCGCTCCGTACGTTGTTAGCTGGGTGATCGGCGTGTTATCATATAATCACGACTTACAACTATTGCTGTCGTCATAAAGTGTATGGAGCAATGTTAGTCGTCAGTATATAGGTCCAGTACTTGAAATAATTATAATATATTATTTTTAATGTATTTGTAGTAGAACCATCTAGTATATCTTCCGACAGCTTGTAGTATTCATTGCCATCACAATACTATATTATATAATTAGTACTACCAATACAAGTCATGATAATATTAGTGAAAGATTCTAGAAAGTGACTTTAAAGGATTTCTCCGGTGCCAGAACAAGTTGCTTTTAATCAATTGTTTAGCATGTTTAAAAACATTATTAGTCAACAAATATTTCAAATGTCAACGTTATTGCCAGAAATTAGCAAAATGTAAGCTAATTTTCACGAGTTTCCGAAAATA
>JAUTBX010120877.1:8118-21208 GCA_032361465.1 Lepetodrilus tevnianus | reverse complement strand
TTCCATTGTGACCTCACATGAAAACGTCACGATTCAGACGTCATTCATAGCAACCGTCGAAATTCTTCCTATCACCGAAATGACCCTGACGAGACTTACTGTCCCTATTCTCTGTAGAAGAGGGGGAGTCCTCAAGACAAATAACACAACAGAGGGGTTTCACATTCGTCAGAGAAGAAAAATACAATAATTTCTACCTTTTGGATAGTTCAGTCATGCTACTGACTATTATTATTAGTCATTCTATTATAAATAAATACAATACAAATGACTCTGCTATTTACGAGTACGACGGTACAACTCGCCACCCACGCCCTACTAGCCGATCACCTATTCAGTGCTGTCAGGGATTCGTACACAATACTAAAATGAAAATGACACCTAGGTCACATTCCACAAAACAATCGTAGTGGTACAAGACTCCTAACTCCATATAGGCATATAGGAGTTACGACTCTTGTTTCGCTACAATTGTCATGGAAAGGGATCTTGTTTTGGAAAATTCATAATATATTCAAAAGAGAAATTGAGACCTAATTTGTATAGAGATTCCTATGATAACTGGTTAAACGATATTCTGGCACCACTATTATATTCACTGGGCTTATAGTGTCTCGGTTTCTTGTAAATATGATAACCATGTTCTGCAATTTCATAGCTGTCTAGAATTCCAAAATCAAAGCATATTTTAGTTGCAATGTCTTCACAAGAATTCATGTCATTTCAATAAAATGTTTATATACTGGTGAACTATGTCAATTATTTGTCATATTGGAAGACCATTTTTGAACTAACATAACCAAATTCCACGTGTAACTATCTAAATTGGGCGAAGTGAGTTGTAATTTAGATTCATGTCCCTGCATTATTTCAGCGATAATGCAGCTATTTGTTCATGTAATGTAATTGACAATGCCCACTTAAGTTTCATACTGGTCTATGGAAAGCTGCTGACGCGAGTGTCACTTAAATTATTAAAGATCTAATTGTTGCGAGTCCACAGTATGCACTGGTTCACATAAAAGCTAAGACTATTTGTAAAGTTACTAAATATGTAATTACTTCAACGATCTCAGTTATCTACTTACAGCAGTATAGAGAGCATGCATTGAAAAGCCATGAGCCAACTTGCCAGTATCAGCTGATGTTGATAACTATACCTTGTATATCTTCACAGACATTGTACCTCAAGATTACATCACCTACCACTGGTAGTGATAGGAGCCATACCTATTACCTGCCAGAACTGGCAACCTTTAATAAAAGTAATATTTTGTTTGCAGATGAAAGGCCATTTAATATGCTTACACAGATTACAACAATTTTCAATCAGGTTCGCAATCTTTCAAAAACTACACATGGGACTGCCATGTTATATTGGTGTTTCCTAAAGGGGGAAGGCTATACAGCTGGTAATTTTGTGATCCATTAGCAACAACTGATATGAAAACACTGCAATTTTCTTCATCGGCGACACATGCTGTGTCCAATCATGATGTAAGTAGGTAGGTGTGTCGATGATACCGGCAGCCTCCCGTGATCCTCTGCTTTCACTATTCATGCCTAAGAGAGTTTCTTTTCCAGATTCATTCCACAAGACTTAGTACCGTAACCTCCCCAAGGGTACTTCTTTAAAGTAAGACAACAATTAAAGCGTAATCATTTGTCGAGCACGCGAGGGAGATTGCAATAATAGCTGCTCAATTATGACAGCATACACTTGTTCAAAGCACCACACAACAGGGGGAAAAAAAAGAACGAGATCTTCCCACAAAGATACTCATTATGAAGAACACAAAAGGCCATACACCGTCTTTTTGGTCGATGATCACACGCAAATAACGTTCGATCCGCTTGGGCAATTTTGGTCATGTGACCCTCCAGAGACTATGAATATGATTATGGTTTCAGTGTTCATCATTATTATATCTCAAGGCAATGAACAATTATCAAGTAGTCATGCGGTGTATCTTTGCAGCAGCCGGAGGGGAGTCTTTGCATATGTTGATTACTTAGCACCACTTGCAATATTTCAGCTATGCATGGCATGCTGTTAAATGAATAAGGTAAATTGTTAAAAAAATTATAGTACTATTTAACCCAGATGATAATAATCAGGAATACAGTATTTAAAAATGTATGCGAATGAATTATTGTTTTACGTCACAGCGAGAATCTTTCACCCATATGCGACGAAGAAAAATGTAATAATTAATCCATCTGGAAATAATAGTTGAACCAAGAGTAAGTCAAGTGTAGTCCAAACTATCACAACACTTACGGTAAATATCCCTCTATAGGAACTCAAGAAATTTCAAAATACTGGAAATTATCTTGCTCTAAAACAAAAATCATGAAATCCTTATTTCAATAACCAAATTAAAATGAATCTTAATTGATCTTTACATCATGCTTGACTGGGCTACGAAGAATTTGTGTAAACTTTGGCTTACCCTTGAAAAATAGAAACCAAGATGTGATGAGATAGCGCAGACCACAACTGACTGAAAAATTATATATCAGACCATAACAATTGTTCCATGAAAAGGGAAATACACCTCTGAACAACTGTAAAACTCCTTTGATTTAAAAAACAGTAGTGGCATCACTGGAATAATGTTTTACTGCATATATATATATGATATTATTTTTTTCTGTGCAGATCATATCATATTCTGTATGCATCGAAATACTATCCCAAGATGTTTATCCAGAACCAACAACTCAATATTCACTCGGGTTATTTATTCTAGCGTAGATAAATTATGGAAAAACTACTGGATGGGCGAAAAAACCACGGTTTCTTAGAAATGTCATAATGATATGGAACTTCTTTACCAAGCTCACAGCTGGCTTCAGTGATCATGATGGCGATATTCGACCAGCTGAGACCAAGTAAACAGGTCTGGGCTGCATGTAGAGAAGATCCACACACCATCCAATTACAAGGAGGCCAAACAGGCCGGCCAAGCTAGCCAGGTCATAGCAGGCAGGCAGATCCTACCATAACTACACCAACCCTACACCACCACACAGTTGGCTACTACCCTCCCAGCCAGGGACAAGTCCATGCACTAGCGATGATCACCTTTCTGATCACCTTTCGGGAGTAATCAACCAACAGCACAGCCACTGGTTATAGGCATAGGGCGACGGATCATTAAGCATAGTTCGGTGGAGAAAACACTATTAATACAGTATGGGATGTGTATGCATGGCTATTGTGATAGACTCGGAGAGCTGCCGTGTGGAAATCTATTTGCAGCAATGACTGGTCCCTCCATGCAATGACACACAGACACAAGTAGGTCAAGGCTGCGATACATGTTGATGCCACCCCACCTTCAGCTGATCGGGAAACCAGCGTGAGAGGCTTGTCACACGCTGGAGAAACGTCCATCGCATCTCTCGGTACTGTACTGACAGTTACCCCTGGACAAATCACACGTACAGCCACCAGACTTGAGGTGTAGGAGCTTTAGAATGCCCACGAACATGTTATTTAATTAGGTCGTTATCCCTGACCCAGGTCACACTGCAAACCCTGACCATATCCTGTCTTGCCCCCTTGTACGGTCTCACTTGACCCTTGCAGACTGCCCCCACCCCAACACTCGCTATCCTCACCCACAGGGACATTCTCCGGTGACACAATGTTTATGAACACCACTGGTAAACGAGCAAGGCCTGTTTATCTGAAATGTGCTTACGATGCATGGCAGCCAAGTGTCGGGAGAGTTCTGCCTGTGGAAAGAGAGAAGCGACTGGATGCTGCCTGACATTGGGCTGGGAGTAACCTCCTGTCACTCTCTACACGTAACGACAGGACATGGAACAAGCGTCAAGACATCCACCTACCTGTTCTAGTGACAACGGATGGAGGGACAGCTACGGAGACTCTGAAGAAACTTGCAGTTAATCAATATTCCTGCTTCAGCTCTGCGAGCCAGATACGACAAACGGAAGGGAATCACATCCTGACTTGCCAGAGAAATCTCTTTCTGGGGTGAGGCACAGTGGCGGACACACACGACACAAAACATGGGCTACATAGTCCTCGAATCTCACGCCTGGGCTTATGCAAAAACAGCCGTACTCCTTCACAGGAACATACTATACAAACAAACTAGCTCCCTCTATTGGCCAGGCTGGTTAGCCTAGCGACTTGGTCAGTGAGCACAGCAAGGGGGCACAACTCTTGACACAGACTCCATCTATCACACATACAGTGTCTCCATGCAGAAGGGAGACATGGTCGCAGGTGACAATGGCTAACATAATTGTACACAAGTTCACCAGGCGTAATTGGGCAATTAAATACCTACATGGCAATGTGATGTACTGTGCTGGGGCCTCCATCTCCAAGAATATCCAGGAATATAATCCTTCATGGCCCCAGGCTACGTTTTACAATGTTAGCTGTAGATATTGATTTTTTTTTCTGGTCCAGAGCGAACATTATCCATACAAAGCATAATGTTTCAAAGTGCAATTAAAAATGTGCGGACAGCGCCGTCATTTAAGAGAAGCAGTTGTTGCAGGGACAGATTGTAGAGCATGACAATGTGATCGGAGCGTGTAGGGGGACTTCTCCCACTGGGCCCAACATCGACAATTCATAATTGCTCAATTTTATTCTCCATGAAACAATTCTGCAGCTCAAAATTGGGCATGATTCATAATTCCATTTAAATAATTCTTTTATGATAGAGCTATGCATGCACTGACCATCTGGGCATTAGTGAACAATTAGAAAAGTATTTTGTAGAACACAGACAAGCAAGTTAAATACATTTGGAATTGCAGTGATCTTAACCATAATACTTAAAACAATGCATTAAAAGCTGACCATACGTGATGCCAAAAATAAAAATACATAAATGCAAATATAATTCTATTTGACACATCTTCTATACATTAGAAATAACCTTGTAACAAAGATATATTCATAGCAATTACACAAGTTTGAAAGCAAATGTGAATGAATTTTCTAATTACTTTACGAATCATTATTTTCAGTGATGTACTGTAACTTAGTTTTTTTAAATGTTGATAGTATTGAAGATGAAATATTTAGCCATATTATTACAGAATTGACAGAAATATTTTATCGCCATCTCACTTATTCCATTTCTCATTTGGCATCAAAATTCAATTTGAATAAAAGCTAACCATAAAACATGGATGCATGACTATAGAACCAATACTATAAATGTCAATAACAATTATTAAATAATAATTACAACGAGTAGCTACGGTAATTTTCATTGTTTACAATAATATTGCTCTAGTCCAAGGGAAGTAACCCATTGCTCTGTATGGATAAATATGCAAGTCACTCTGAGCTAGTACATACAGATGTTGAGTTGAACAGGTGTATATAATGAACACAACAACTGAAATGATATATATTTTCCTACTATATTTATTTATGTGGAAATATTACATTAAAAAAAATCACTAAGTTGTTGTTTGTTCATGTTTGCGTAGGTCAAGCTGTTTTTCAATGAAACTATGCTTATGATTGGACGTGAATACCTAAAAGAATATGCAATATTAATATGGAAATACAAGTAGACTGAAGCCTTGAGTGTGCAAACACATAATTTCTGTGTGCAATAATCAGATTTTGAGTGAGTGAGTGAATATGGAGTTTAAAGTCGCTGCGGGAATCTTTCACCCATTTTTTTTTGTGACGAGGATTTTTAGTAAGTTGCATGTATTTAGATGACATAATTGACCGATACAATACAAACAAATGATTGAACCTTTACTGTGCAAAAATCCCAATAGCGCATTTCAGGTTGCCTTCAGCATGGAGAGGGTTAATACAATGTAAAAGTGATTCACAGCATCCAGCATCATAACAGTCAAAGTTTAAATACAGGGCTCTGGATAAGCCATCAGTTGTTAATATTCCCAATTTCAACAATGACACAACTACAATGTCACAAGTGTATTAGAAAATATTATTGTTGAAAAAGCAAGTAAAACTTATAGATTGTTAAACGACATTTCTATGACAGCCTATATAGAATCAATTTAATATGTATTGTTATGTATTGGGTGCAATACTTTCAGTGCGAGTGCAACAGCTACAACTAATGGTTGACAGACGTGGGGGAAATATGCACAAGAATTTTACTGTAAACTTCACACAGCTATCAACTCTCTCCATGCTGGATTATGCACAAACACAGCATGGCATCTCTGGTTGCCTTCAGCACGGAGAGAGTTAAACAACTTAGGTGTGCTCATGCTGCACTATTTACACTACACTATACTATGCTACATTTCTACAAAATAGTGATTGTATATGTAGCAAATTTCTGTTTTCTGCAATATTGTTGCATTCTTCTACAACAACACTGTCTTTCATTCATCAACGACAATATATTATTGTGTAATAGACACTGGTTCCAATACATGGAAGGACATTACGTCTCCAAATGTAATAGATACCAGGTGCATTAAAAGATGGAAAATGGTAAGTACTTGCAATGGCCTAACCAAACATTTATATGTTATTAGTTCTTCCAACCATCTTCAGATTATAACTTGATATGTTACTGGTGCTTCAGACAATCCTCCGATTACCGTATGCAGAGCTATTTCCATTTGTATCTCCTCTTGTAATTGATGAAATCATCATTATGACATTATCTTAATGCCCCTATTAATTTCTGCAGGAGAAAATAATGACTTTTGGATCTGTTCACATTACTAGGAATAAATTAAGTGTTCACATATTATACATACCGTATGCAGAGATGCCAAAACGGAATATGTGGCACCCATTTTCAGGCTCTTGCTATTTTAAGTTATGTGTTGATCACTGTTTCAGCTAGAGATTGTTCACCTATACTGCACTAAAAATACAATACATCTGAAATGTATTTAATACATCTGAAATGTATTTAATACATCTGAAATGTATTTAATACATCTGAAATGTATTTGAGTACACCATATAACACATGATTCAGATGGAATACGCAGACCTCACAACATAGGATCAATAACATAATTTTAAACATTTAAAATCAATAACTTTAAAGTGTAACAGAGCCACATGGTAGGGCAATGAAATGTGTGGCTTGGCATACTTTTAACGACATATTTTTAAACACTACACATCAATAAATGAGTGTAATTGAGCTTAGGTTCACTTAAAGGCTTACTATTTATCCACTTTTCAAACACAATTATAAACAAGAACGGATAGTGTTACTGGGGAATAACTTTAGGGAGTAAGCGAATGATTATGTAGTTTACTGTCGCTGCGGGAATTTTTCACCCATTGGGCAAACAACTAGGAGCATTTAGACGTAATCAATATGTCAGGTAAACGGGATGTCAGGTCAAATATGCAATATACTTGGCATGAAAAGACAAGGCATGTATCTATGTCACGGACTACTGCAAACAATACTAAAATGTTAATCATGAATGGAAAAGGGAGATAATTCTCAGTGGTCATCGACCATGGTGTGTAATGGGCCATCAACAGGGAATGGAATGAAAGCAATATTAGGAATGTCGATAGGTGGTAAGATTTGGCGAAAGAAGATTGAATCGATTGTATTGTGAAACAAAGTCACAGTGTCCATTCATCGGAATTCTACTGGA
This sequence comes from Lepetodrilus tevnianus, assembly GCA_032361465.1. NCBI lineage: Eukaryota > Metazoa > Mollusca > Gastropoda > Lepetellida > Lepetodrilidae > Lepetodrilus > Lepetodrilus tevnianus. Next base: position 13,579 of record JAUTBX010120877.1, on the reverse strand, counting down.
ATGAACGTTGGCAGTGTACTGTGCCTTCCTGGGCACTCAACTGTAACACAGAAATATGCACTCGTATGCTTCATTGCTCATCAATTTACAGCACATACCCAGTCACAGATCAAGGAAGATCTACACAAGACAAATGGTAGACACTGTTTATGGTAAGGATTATGGCATTGTAGGATTTGTCTAATATTCATAATAACAAATTTTAATTCTTCAGCTTACCTAAACGATTATAAATCTTTCTTTTTAAAATGGATATATTTTTAGTTACGGTTTATTTTCAATCTTAAAACGTCCATCACAGTTTTATCACTAGTGTATGTGAGTAGGTACTGCAGGCTTAGAAGGAAGACAACCTTTGATTAGCTTAATTTTCAGGTTCATGTAAAGTAGGCTTAATTCAATTTGTGCTAGATGTAGTGACAAAGCACTGAATCGAAACTGAGCTGGTGGGAATGCAAATTTTCAGACTAATTAGTCTCATAAATGGATGCGCACAACTACAGACGGAGAAAGGAAAATGTTCATGTCCAAGCAAGCCGAGACTGAGACTGGCCGCACATTACTTTGTAAGAAAACTTCAACGTGGTCGCCAACAAACAACTGGTATAAAGCCGAGCTTCCTCATGTAGAGATGACACTGGTCTGAACTCTGTCGGAGGAAGGAGCCTGATTGAAATCTCAATAGAACCTGGCCATGCAATACCAGCACGTATTGACCAGTCAGATGGCCAGTCAGCTGACCAGACCAGATCAGCAGGAATCCACTGGTCACTGAGGTCAGTGAACTGACCATGGGCTAGCAGAGTTTACAGCCTGGTCGGGGCGCAGGTGCCTGCCAGGTAATACTGTACATAGAGTCAGGACCATACAGGAAATCAGCTTACTTATATAACCCTAATTGGCCCCTTCAAGCGACAAATACTGCTCTATTATTGGTATGTTTGGGCTCTGGCGTAGACACTGATGTCATACATGACCCATATATAGGCTAAAATAATGTGTTGGTGTAATTTGTGTAGAAATAATACAAAGGTGTTCCCCACTACCGGCAAATACTGCTCGATAATTTATATACTTGAGCTATGATGTAAGACATTGATGTCACGCCTGACCCAGATATTGATAAATACGTTCCATGATCATTGAAAATATACTTAGCCCGGTCTGTGGGAAAGTAAATATGAGCTGACAGCATTAGTTGTTTCAGGGTTAGATACAGGAGTAGGACTCAACCAGCAACTAATTCTTCAATATTCATTATATTGGAAGAAAATTGTACCTGTTAAAATACATATACATCACATGTACATTTCCATTATGGACAACAAAAAGTATCGTCATTCATCATCCATACATGCGATCATGGCATAGACAGCGACTGGACAGAAACTGGACGATTCAAATACACATCGCCATGACTTCGCACTCGTGAATAAAGAAGAGCAATCTCGAGAAACAAAGCATAACAATCTAATACAGAAAGGTCGAGCTGCTTTCCTGCCTGTAATGTTAATCGGATTACAAGTTTGTACAAGGCCGAAGCAAATGTAATCAATGGAACCAATTCACATTGATTTCCAGACAATTGTTACGAGAGGTCAAAAGGAGATTTGCTCAAATCCAGCTCATAAATGGTAGAGACTCAATCAGAGGCTGCTTTCATTATGTCTGTGTATCAGACAGGTTTCTCCTGTTCTTATGGGGCTGCGGAATTGTTGGTGTCGTGGAATTGCTGGCTTCAAAGACTAATGGCATCGCATGGTGCAGTAGAGATTTTTGGTGGTATTCACAAGTGTTAATGAGGCCTGGCCCCCGAGATAATAAAACTTTCAGAGTACGATTTCATACTCAAGCTCAAAATTTACATGACATATTATGAACAAAACTTTGAATTGAAAATGAAATTGTACTCAGAAAAGTTTCGTAATCTTGGGGACTGGATAAGGAGGCTTGTAATTACGATTCCACGGAAAATGGGTGAAAATTCACCAATGTTAGTGAGAGTTTGGATGCATACCGGTGATGTTCAATATAGTCCAAGAGGACAATTAAAACACAAGCACCTTTTAGAAATTTAAAACTCTCCAAAACAACAATAACCTTTTAAGAGGCAAACTTGTGGAAATAGCACGCTGAAAGTGAACGTTATAAACGGCCACCTCTGGACAGATTTAGCGTGGGAATGATTAAAACACCATAATCAGCATGACTGTCGTTGCCAGTACTTTTAATGAACGACACGAGTGACGAATCAAAAAGCAGCTAAGATTCCACAGTTCAGCCCATGTATTTCAATCCTGTGTTTCAACTGAGAAATTTGAACTGGAGCTATTAAGAAAAAGTATGACTCTTCTATTATAAAAGTACAAATGGAGAGATAATAAAAAGACTGCCTGCAGTGAGGGATGAATGGCGTGGAAATGTGATAATGGTTTGCAACGTTGTAACAGTATCCGGATCACGTCACACTGATCAGTGAACAGCACTAGGTGTCGCACACATTTATTTGAAGAAGACAAATGTAATTAGAAACCCCTGAGTCTCGTTCCGCGAAACAATAATAGCTCTATGACTGTCGTAACTCTTGTACATGCCTAGCAAGTTACAACTCTTATAGTGCTACGATCGTTCTGTGAAACATGGGGCAGAACCATAAACACTAAATCTTTAAAAAATATAAAAACACACAATAAAATGGATACAATAAGTTCCTAATGCATTGGAAAAGCTTAACAGGTTTACTACGATACAAATGGCAAACATGATGATTACAGTAGACCTGTCTGGAATGTCAGGTAACCTGACAGGTATCATAACACTGGCTGGAGCAGTCACTGTATCACTCCTGTAGCTACTACACAATGCCAGGACTTCATAACATAAATGTTCAGCCTATGGCATGTTTTAGTAACCTTCTGGATATACAGAATTAATAACAACACTCACTGCTTTATTTGGACATTTCCGGTTGCCCCTAGCAGTATGTGTGAAAATTAAGCTAAATCAAATTCCTAAACACATGTAAATGGTGTGCCTCAAATTAACTAGCAAGAGCAGTGTTCAAAGTATAGCTAGCTAATCAAAGTAAGATATGCTTAGCCCCTGGGACTTGCCCTGGTACTTGACCTGGGACTTCAGGGATCCACAGTAATGACACTTGCAGCCTATGCCTCAAACAAATTTCATCTTAAAATTCTTTGTCGTTAAAAAACCCACTAGATTGAGAAGCAGAGTTCCCATTAAAAGTTTCAGCTCGCAATTCCTGAAGTTGACGGAATTCTTCAATGAAAATGAAGACGACGAACATCACTGCAGGGACACCAATCCATTTGCCATGACAAAATATAATGAAACAAGAAAAATCTTCCAGTAAGCAACACACCAATACACCTTCATTATGTATGTGAAAAGCCAGAAGGGACCACGAAGGCCATGTGGTAGTGGTGGAAATTTGAACACCAAATTAACTGCAATTTGCAGGAAGCTCCAAGACTGTGCATAGATGAATACACGCTGGCAGCAGTCAATGGAAGCCACAGACTCCATTAGTTGTAGAATCTACTCATTCCGTCTTGCTGCCGATTCCGTCTTCAGAGTTATGATGACCTTGTTCAGATCTAGGGCCATGCACCTGAGCCGTTGGAGTAAGTCAGTGATTAGGGGTTTTACACGGTCATCCCCGGTACTCCATCGATCTGGCACCAATCATACATGATTGTACGAGGATAAAACAGAAAAATCTTGCGCCTTATGATGAAGACCATCCGTGAGTCACAGCTACTAAATGTGGGCCAGGTGTGACAATGGAATAGCATACTGACATAGAAAAGACTACATACAGTAAAGGTGCTGACACGCACTGTCTTCTACTGCAAAGAAGGTACCCGATTCCTTGGATGCTTTGGCACTAGGAATATCCTGGTGTGGAAACGAGACGTGGCACCAAGATTACGAATTTCTTTTGGTATGAACTCACATCTTCTCAAATCTTCATATAAAATTTGAGCTTGAGCATGAAATAATATTGAAAAACATTTTGTAATCTCGGGCCCCGATCTGGTTTATGGAAGTGTTGTTTCAGTAGTACAAGCGTAAAGACAACACATGAGTAGGACAGATGCATGAGGGCCACCATGTGTGAGTTAACACAACATCATTCACTGCACTGCCAGCCTCTAATCTGCAGATGCAGCAAGGTCCGCACACAAAAATAGGAGACATCTTCAATATCTTTCACCTTTGGGTTTTCCAGGCAGTTGTTGGGATATGAGTTTTTCTAGATGTACAATCAACAAACTGAAGCAGTTTTCATTCAAATAATTTCATCTCCCTCTTCAAATATACTGTTTTCAATTGTTGTACATAATCTTCAAATTGTCTTAATCAAAATCTCTTGAAAATACATCTTTGAGGTTCTTTGTAACTCAACATCATGAAAAAAAAGAATTGTGAAATTGAAAGCTCAGCAGAGTTTTGTTATTTTCCACGCTGACCTTCAGCATAAGAAGACTATGGCTGCTGGCTGGCTGTTTGACTGGCTCAAGTACAGTACCATTACGGATCCCCGTGTCTTGTGCTCAGGGCAGCACCTTGCTGACAATATACACCAAGACTAAATACCACAATACTCCTCCTGCAGATACAGGCAAACAACAGCGGAATATTGCGAAACAGCACTTTCAGTTTAGAGACAACCACACAAATCCTAAACGAAGCATTCTTCAAGAGACAAAGACATAAAGAATTCAGAAAACATTATTATTTGTATTTATTATTTAACCTTCTTCTGCTGAATTGTTCCATTGTGCATGTGTTTTAGGCATATACATGCCCGTAGCAGTAAGGAGGTTAAATTTATATTTCAGAGACTCAAGTCGGTAGAACAAAGTTTTCAGACAAAAAAAAAGAAACAAAGAAATAATTTAAATAAAAAAACTAAGAAACTTACCTTGACATGGATCTCCGAGAAGGAAGAAAATTAAATGAAGACAAATGATCCTGTAATTTATTTCACTTGAATACAGTACAAACAGAATTAGAAATAAATGGCGAGACAGCCTTGAGAACATGCAGAAAATAATATAATAACCGTCCATCACGTCGACATTGAAGCTAATAACACATGTAAATTATGTCCGTTGTTTTGTACAGTGCACCAGACTGTTCTCGGAGCACATCATGTCCATGCTCAGTTGTTGATCTGCGGGAGGTTGAAGGGACTACTCTGGCGTCAAACATTGGTGTCAAAGTTTCACTAGCATTTATAACCAAAGCAAACTGTGTATGTCCACATATCTTGTGTAAGCCATGTACAGTCTTAGTGCCACCCTTGCAACAAGTTTTTTCTATTCAACAAGTGACCACAGTGCACTCATATACACCCAGAGACCATAACACTCTCGTATCAACCAAGAGATCATAGTGCTTTCATATACACCCAGATACCATAACACTCTTGTAT
>JAUTBX010120855.1:0-11063 GCA_032361465.1 Lepetodrilus tevnianus | reverse complement strand
CATGCAGGCTACAAAGAATACAACCAAACTTCATAAAGTCTTTTGAAACAGTCACAGTTATCCAGCAACAGCACATGTATGCTTTTTCTTTTTCACCAATCGTCTATTACTAGGATGTTATCCTATACGGAAAATGAAATGTATTGGCAGTTTTCAAAACTATTTCACTATTATGATTGTAATAGAAAGATAACTTCTGTGAACAGTGATGCTGGAATGAAACGGTGGGCTTAAACTCAGTACAATTGATCCCAAGGTTTGACAATCGTCTACTGTGCTACCACACACCACATAGGAAGAAGTAAATTGTTTGACTGCTACCTGAGCTTCAGTATTCTCCTCCATCCATCATCCCCATTGATTCTCCGAGACAGAAGGTTGCTCAGTTGATTGTCCAGCGGTTGTGTGTCACGAAGCAGCTGCTCCGCCATCGCACGACACTGAGATCTCGACCGTCCACCGATTATCTGGTCTGGGTCGTAACCACTGAAAACAACAGTGAGTTATGAATACAAAAAAAATCTGAAAATTGACGGTGTATCCTCATTAACCCTCTCCAGGCTGGAAACAACCCGAGAGGCCCTAAAAGAACCATGCCTGTGGCTAATCCAGCAGGGAGCGCTATAAAGGCATACAATCAGTTTGTTGACATAATTATTTCGTGGCCAAACATATTTTACCTGAAAGTATGTACATTCGATTCCTCTACACAGGTTTATTGTGAAGCAAGCTACATTTTCTACACGTCTTACTGGTTTTCATCATTTTCATATTTTTTAATATTTTTATTAACATTTTATTAAATTATTATGAGATAAAAAGAATAAAATAAAAAGAATAAAATAAAATATGAAAATATTGAAAACCAACAGGGATATCGCTCACTAATGACAAAGTAATGATCTCAGTGATTCCCACTCACCCATGATAGTAAGGATCCCTGGTGTAGGTATCGTCCACGTACAGGCCGCACTCCTTGAAGGGGAACTGAGGATACCCGAACATGGCCGGGTGTTGGGGTGGTGGTGGTGGTGGAGGGGGCATGCCAGCGAAGCCGGGGACGGGGTAGGGCATTTCTGGGTAGGGGGGGTAGCTGGAGCCATGCTGCCTGTAGTCGGGGGGGTAGAACGGCTGGCCGTGGGGGTGAGGCTGGGGGTGGGGGAGACTAGCGGGCGAGGTACTTGGGGCGGGTTCCTGCGGTGATGAAGCCACCTCTCTCATGTCGTGGCCCTTTGACTTAGAATTTGTTATCACAATGGGTTTGTTTGGATTACTCGGATCGAACAGCATCTTCTTCCCCTGCTCGGGATCTTGGTGTTGGTGATGGTGACCTTGCTTGGGGTCGTCGTGATGTTCTGGTTGTATGGCAGGATGTCCGGGAAGACGTAGAAGGCCGCCTGGATGCACTTGCTGGGGCACTGACTTGCTTGACTCGTGTCTTCCCTGGTCGCCGGAGTGTCTTCCCTGGTCGCCAGAGTGCCTACCCTGGTCGCCGGAGTGCCTACCCTGGTCGCCGGAGTGCCTTCCCTGGTCGCCGGAGTGCCTTCCCTGGTCGCCGGAGTGCCTTCCCTGGTCGCCGGAGTGCCTACCCTGGTCGCCGGAGTGCCTACCCTGGTCGCCAGAGTGTCTACACTTGTCACTGGAGAACCTACCCTGGTCACCCAAGTGCCTACCCTGGTCGCCGGAGTGTCTACCCTGGTCGCTGGACTGTCTACCCTGGTCGCTGGACTGTCTACCCTGGTCACCCAAGGGCCTACCCTGGTCACCCAAGGGCCTACCCTGGTCGCCGGAGTGTCTACCCTGGTCGCTGGACTGTCTACCCTTGTCACCGGAGAACCTACCCTGGTCACCCAAGTGCCTATCCTGGTCAACGGAGTGCCTTCCCTGGTCGGCGGAGTGCCTTCCCTGGTCGCTGGACTGTCTACCCTTGTCACCGGAGAACCTACCCTGGTCACCCAAGTGCCTATCCTGGTCAACGGAGTGCCTTCCCTGGTCGGCGGAGTGCCTACCCTGGTCGGCGGAGTGCCTACCCTGGTCACCAGAGAACCCTGACACCTTCACCTGCCTCTGGTTTCTGTCCAGCGTGATCTTGATCGTATCCCGAGGCGACTCTCCGTAGCTGTCGTGTCGACCCCGTCTGAAGCCTTCCCTTTTCAACCCGAGGTCCAATTCATGAGAGTTATGCCTCCTGTCGTAAAGCTTCTTCCCTTCCTTGTTGTTCGATCCCTGACTGTTGTGATGTCTCCTGTTGAGACTGTTTGTGTTGCTGAGGCTGCCCTCTCCGCCGGCGTCACTGTAGTTGTCGCTTCTGTTGCCTCGGGACCCGGCGGACGAGTGGCGCTTCCTGTGACGTCGCTGTGGCCGGACTCTCGGTGCCCACTCCCCCTCCTCCTTGTAGTTGCTGTGCGTACTCGACTCGCGACTCTCCGTCACGGACGGCTTCCGTCTTCGGTCCTTTCTACGACCGCGATATTCCTGAGTTTTTATCACATCTTTGGCAGGTGTTCTCCTGTCATGAGGGCGTTGCTCTTTAGGTTTCGGATGAGGTGCGAGCGGTGGTGGGTCAGCGACGTCGGGAGGGTCTGCGACGTCAGGAGGGTAGCCGGCGACACAATTCTCCAGGTACGTGTTCAATCGCTGGGCCTCGTCCTGAACCTGTTTAGCCAACTCCTCTTCAACGTCCTGCACCCAGTCTAACGTTTTCGGCTCCATCTCGAATTCTTCCTCAAGACTGACATCGCTACCAAAGCTGCCATGACTGCTAGCACTGACGTCACTGCTGAAACTGCCAGTTCTCTGTCGACGCATGGCGGAAAACGAGTGCCGCTTACCTCCCCTTTTCCCTCCGCGAGATACCTTGGATTTGTAACCGCCTTCCTTCGTATCGCTGCCATTCGTATCGGGACAGTTTTCATTTTCTGACTGCGTATCTGCCAGCGAGTTCTGTCTGGATAGTGAAAGCTTGCCCGGCCTGTTGAACCTTCTCTGCAGCTCGGGCGAGTCCAAACTCTCAGATTTCGCATGCGCCGCTCTAAGAGTACTCAGGAGTTCCTGCCTGTCCTTCGCTTTCTCTCGAGCGAGACTTCCCCTGGCGCTCTCCCTCACATGCTCCCTGTGTGGTTCGTTCTGCCTGGATTCCTGCGCATCCTGGTCATTGAGGACCGTCACCTGCATGTTCCGAGCACCAAAATGAACGTCGATCTTCCGCTGTGATGGCGACCGAGGAGATCGCGGACTAGGAGGAAGCGGGGAGGTAGGACTGGTTACATCCGAGTCGCGTCGCTGTGTGGGAGCGCCGTGGTCTGACCCTCGTCCCAGCGTGGAGTATGGACTCTCGGATTCGTACTCTTGTTGGGAGACGGAATCTGGACTGTTGCCGTCCTCGCCTTGGGGAACGTCCTCAATCAGCCGACCCTTCGGCACGTAGATCTGGATGTCGGGTCGCTTCCCACGCTTACGGTTGTCCGTTTTTCTGTGGGAAGAACGCCTGTGACCCCAATGATCGCCGGCATCCATGCTTTCATTCCGCGGAGATCCATTTTGATTGGCTGGTCCTGCTGTTGCCGCGGAAATGCCATTGACCTCTGGGTCGGCACTGCTTTCTTTGCTTGCTCTAGCACTCTCATCCGAGGCTAGTGCGTCCGCCGGTTCAATGTCTAAATCCCAGTTTTCGCCATCGCCAACACTGTTTTTACGATCCTGGTTCGTGATGTCCTTTGACGTTTTATTTCTGCTGAGACGTGACAACCCAGGCTGATAGATTTGAATTGGTGGACGTCGACGGACAGAGAATTTCTTGTCAAGTGTATCATGTTTATGTTTCTCTGTAGATTTACTGGATTGATCGTCTGAAACATCAACATGTTACTAGTTAGTTGTCTGGTGTATGGTGCTTGGGCTATCACATAAATCGGTCGCGATTGATACATAATATACGGGCACTTCTTTCAACATAAAATGCACAGAAATGTCAAATGTTGGTAAACAAATGAAATAACAAATGCTGCTGTTATTTCCATTTGTTTACAGTAACAGTTTACTAACATTTGACGTTTCTGTGCATTTTATGTTGAAAGAAGTGCCCGTATGAAAGATGTGATCGTATGTTATGTATCAATCGTGACAGATTTATGTCATAGTCCATTTCATTCAGTGTGTGCGAGAAAGGTGCATTTCATGCAGTAAGTTTATTCTAGAGGGAACTTTAGTGACGATGACTGCCAGAAAGACAACACGTGTTTAGGATCTCTAGATAATGTGAGTCATCACGAACAATATAGTATATTTATTATTTATCCTATCTTTCATGTAAATTCCTTCTGTTTTTACAGATAGTACAAATTTCCATATACCCCACCCCGCCTGGGAGGTTTACAAATAATTCACTTACTATCAGCTGCTATGACAACGGCTTACTGTCTTTAAGTAGGAGTCGAGGGCAAGCACCATGATGTCACAATGATATACGACACCACAGTGATCAAGTACGGCCAAAATGGCCTACGACTTTTTCAGGCAGACAAACGTTTTGGTTAAATTTAGACATCATGTTCACGTACAGTAACATGACGGTAGGATAAATTCGTTGTCAACTCGTCCCTCAGGGAATATGGAATGATGTACCCTGCTTGAGAGCCATTCCGGAAGTTACTGACCGAATGCAAAATAATAGGAGTTGTGACGCGCACTTGTCGACGGTAACTTCCGGAAGTGGTAAATTGTGTTCACGTGTGGTCTTTGGGAGCAAGTGGTCAGCTTGTCTTTAGAGACACACTAAATATCTTCACGGATTCACAAAGAGCAATGTTCACTCATTGGATTACCATTCACGGACGACTCTGTGCAGACAGTTTTAGCAGTTAAAAGAAGGTGAGAAAATCGAGTTGTCAATTTTCGTATGGATGCGAGTATCAACTGTGACCGAGGCTTATGGCCTGTGTGTGGATACTAGGGATATGATTCAAACACAGGACACAAACGTTGGCCTAAATTTACTCGAGAATATCATCTCCAGTTATTTTGAAACGGACAGACGACAAATTCTTGGAGAGTGACTTCCCTTACTACGCAGGCTACATACGATGAACTGTTGGGGCCATGCTTTGTTGACTATATTTGACCTCGCCAAGTTATGATTATTAGCTGTTTTGGAGAGAATGCACGAGCAGTTGCAGCTTTTCATTGGTCAAGTTGAGCGCCAAATATCACGCGGTGCCCAGTAAGAAAGATAACCAATCTACGTTTCATCGAACGTTTCGAATTATGTTGAAAAAAATAGAGGCCTATATCATTATGAACTTGCCCGTTAATATAAATTGATGCATTATGCAGCATGCATGCACTTATCTAGATCGGCCTTCAAACTTCATAAATAAAACTAAAGTGAAAATAAAATAAACAGCTGATAAACCACAGGCACTTGTCACTAATATTGGTTCGGAATATATAGAATAACAAAGGTAGGAATCTCCGCGTCTATATATTCCGAACCAATATTAGTGACAAGTGCCTGTGGATAAACATTCAAACTGTGCGAAACAAACAAAACTTCAAAGTTCAGTGACAATCGAAAACATAATACCGGTTATTGAACGTTAGGAATATTCGATTCATAAAGTAACTGTCAGTGTCAATAAAGACATTCAAAACACTGCAATATTTTGACAGTAATTTCAATACCTCTTGATGAATGTTCAACGATATCGTGCAATTCCTTAAATGTTATCCTCACAACTTCGTTTTTAGACGCCATTTTCATTTTGAACACATTTCTCCGGCGTAAAAGAGTTACGTAGGGCAGACAACTCCTACTACAAATGCATTTATATTTTACAGGCACTTCACTATGAAAAAAAATACGATGCGTTTTGCCTAGATGTTTTGGATTATTTGTGGGAGTCTGTTTGACCGTCCATTCATTCATTAAACAAAATCTATGGTTTGTCTGTAATCTATGTAGTTCAACTGTCAGTAACAGATGTTTTTCCTGCCCAACATGACAAGTTCTTAAAAAAGTGAAATAATCTTGAAAACAACTCTAAACCCAAATTCATAAAACAAAAAACAACCTGTAGATATTGATATAAGGGAAATAAAATAACTTTAGATAGTCTTATTAGTTAATCAATCCAGAGCTCTAGATAAAATTTTCGACATGGGAGCACGGTACTGCCTGATTTTTAGTTATTTTCAAATATTCCGATGCAGGTACTGCCAGAAATTACCGTAATGTATAGGGACTATAATCAGTGAATATGCCAAGCTTAATAGCATAAGTTGGTTTTAACATAGTTCAGCTAGCTAAAAGTCGCGGTCATGTCACAATGTAGCCTATTATCGGATATTCGATTCTGGTTGTGTATTGCCAGGTCGAATGTCTGATAGTAGCCGAAACGGGGTCATTAGCACAAAGTGGAACTACCGGGTAGCTGAACTAGTTTTGGTTAACAAGGCGTGATAAGTGAACACATTTCCTAACATGTTTTTTGTGCATATCTGTGATCTGCTGTAATCTGCTGTTTTGACAAAAACACGTTTTGTCTCAATTATGTCTAAAACGGATAACCATATCGGTTATGAATGTTTCTTGGCAACGTTTAAGACTACCCGCATATTAATGCCCGCATACGGTATATGAAATTACTAATAGGGTAATAGTGTAATGCATTTAATTTTGCATATATATATACCGTGTTCGAGTTACTCCAATGTCCCACTTGATTAGTACAATTCTTGTGGACAGCCAAAGACGAACATAAGTGATACGCACAACCATACATGTCCTGCGCAGCATAAATTATGTCTGTTTTTATCACTGCCAGCTTTAATATCTCTGCGTATTTCTCAGATTTTATGCACAAATTACGCAGATACACACCTTATCTGGGCGACTGAATCAATCCAATGCTATAAGTTTAGTACTAATGTGTAGTATAGTAGTTTACAACCTATTGTCAGTGTATTCTAGGAATGTTTGGTCAATATTCTATTGAAAGCAGCATGCACATCAGTTAAATGTTTAGGCGAGAATGTTGATTATGGCTCACAACGTCACTTTAATATGGTCTGTTTGTGATGTTACTGTTGAGTCGTCTCAAACAGATAGTTGTGGACACATATCATCAAATCACTGCTGTTCTGTGTTTTTTCTCTGGTGGACAATTCAGTCAGCCAATGTGAATAACAACCAGTTAAAGAACACACGTATATATTAATATATTTATTGGGCTATCAATGACTACATTGATACCATATAAGTCTCTCTCGCACACAGAGGCTGGATAACAATACTATGGACACTTGGCAACAACAGTTACCTTGGTAACAAGTTGTGACCTAACAAGTAGCCCACTATCTGGAATACTGCACAGTTGTCATGCCGATCACCACGTAAAAATGAAACATCGACAAACCGAATAGTGCATGCCTTGAAATTTGGTTAATATCGGCACTTCGGCATAGCCTGGATTTATTTCACAACCAATAAAAGGTTGCACATTTCACGAGTCGGCGCCAGTAGAACTGAAAAGTCTTCCAGAGAATGGAGAGAGACATTCAAAACGCTACCTGCAGCCAACACATAATAGTTATAATAATAATAATAATAATCATGGTATGTGTTTCTTCGCATACATAATCGTGGTCATCTACATGATTCTCTTAAAAACACTTGCACTAGTCTGGATGAAAATGTCTCGACACATGATAGGGAGTTTCTGATTTACATAGCAGTATGGCGATATAAGAACGGCCATAGTTCGTCCCGTCACTGGACGACACCAAATCAGACGTCTCGGTCAACAGTACACAAAGTAATCCAAGCGACATGAAGTTTTTTTCCAGGGAGACAAGTTTCATCATCTATCCCTTGAGCACAAAGTCCTCTCCCTTCTGAATACTGGCTTGGAGCTCCGGCAAAGCATCTTTCAACAAACCGACTTCATATTCAATCAATTTTCCTATTCCCAGATTCTTCTCTAGACCGTTCTTCTGCAATAAACAAAGAAATGAGTACTGATTAGTAACGCAAATCACTGAATGCAAATGCTAAAATATCGTTGACAATAGTGCCTCACAATAAATATCTAAAGAGAATATATTTTATTTAAATTCAAAACTATATGGTTTAAAGAATGACAACCCACAAATAATGTAATTTGGAAGTCTGGGAACTGGTAAGTGAGTGAGTGGTTATGGAGTTTTACATTGCTTGCAGGAATCTTTCACCCATTTGTGATGGAACTGGAAAGTGAAACAGTTCTTATTTTTTTGGAGGTGCAACAAATACTAAATACATTTACATAGAAATCAAACTAAACAACCATTTCCAAGAACCATGAACAAATAATCAAATTTGTGAAATGTAGGCAACTAGAAATCTGTTTCATCTCACGATTATCCCCCTTTAGCATCATGCACATCTTTACAAACGTGTATAAATTTGACTGAAAAATGAACCAAACTGATTACGTACCCCTAATAAAAGTGGTGTGGAGAAGTACTTGGCTTCGGTTTCCTCGGAGCGGACGAAGGCGCACTCGACCTTGCCCTCCATACCTCCCATGGCTTCCAGCACAGAGAATGCAAACTGCGCAGCAGCATATGCCATTGATAATGTGGCCGACCCCTGTAAATAGAAAACAGTTGTCGTTCATCCTGTCGTCCAACCTGTGCAGAATCAACGACTAAAGTATCGCAGGGGACCAGTGAAAATTTATGATTTTATACGGAAGGCAATGGAAATAATTTAGAAATTTGAAACGTGTGGATTTAATATTATAAGTCGTCAACTCGTCATGCTATCTACATATTATGTTACCGAGATACCCTAACTATGATACCGAGATACCCTAACTACTCACAGCACCAGCCTTGGCTTCCACAACCTCTGTTCCTGCATTCTGGATTCTCACCGTCATATCTTTTCGCTCATCCTATAAATAAACAACAAGAATTAGTGAGCAAGTCGGTGAGTGGAACTGAATTATAAGTAAATAAAAAGAACTAACAAGTTATGAAATGTAACGGTGAGTGAGTGAATATGGAGTTTAACTAACGTCGCTGCGGGAATCTTTCACCCATTTGAGACGTGAAATGTAGGGTTATTTTTGTTGTCAAAATGCAATGCGTCTATATAAACCCAAAGTATACGAACATCCGTAACAGCTTATAAGTGAGTAAAATTGACTAGTCATCAGCGAGTTGTTCATTTACGGGAATTTTTCACCCATTTGCGACGTGAAATGTAGGGTTATTTTTGTTGTCAAAATGCAATGCGTCTATATAAACCCAAAGTATACGAATATCCGTAACAGCTCATAAGTGAGTAAAATTTACTAGTCATGCTGCGTGGATCCGTCACTCGTAAACGCTACTCCAGAGATTAGAAGATATTGGATATGGACTACTAACAGCGGGGAAGGAGACAGGTGGGGTCGACTGGGAGATCACCGGGATGATGGTTGCACCAGCGTGTCCTCCAATCACGGGAACATTCACTTTCGTCACGTCCAGACCCTGAAAAAAAATACAAGACAACAGTCAAAAACCAGCTGACACACATTCAACACACTAACATCTTTGATACTAGCTTAAACAAAGGCAATGTATAATTTCTTAAAATTGGTGTTTAGAGCTTCTTTCAAGATTATTTCATTTATATCACAGCTTGTCAGTTTAGAGAAGGGCGAGACCAGCGCTGAATGTTGCAGTACACCTGCAAGCACCGACAGAGCAAGGATGATAACTGTATAGTAAATATTCAATAACCCATGCGAACTCAACAAGGATAAAATCTCAGAATACTATTTTCTTTATTTCACTTTTTCCTGGTAAATAATAGCATGTTTGAATTCCTCAATTATCACTATTTGAGAAGGTTGGTTGGTTGATTTGGGGTTTAAAGTCACTTTCTAGAATCTTTCACTAATATCATGACTTGCATGCATATATGTACTGCTTGACTAGTCTGGATTTCCACCAGTTTTTATAGTGCTAGTTCACTTAGAATATCATGTCGCATATTTGAGAAGGAAATGCTTGACAAAACGTGCCACGACAGGAACCGTGAACGCTGCCCTCGCAGACAGGTAATACTGAAGTACAAACCTTGGCCTGTGCAATGAAGGTATTTGCTCGAACCACATCAAGCGTTGTGACTCCAAAGATTTTCTTAGGATCGTAGACTCCCCTCTTCTTAAATACTTCGGATACAATGGGTACTGTGGAATTCACCTGCAAGTGAAAGTCAACTGTTTGTACACAATACCACACCTGAGGGAGGAGTGAATGAGTAATATGGAGTTTAATGTCGCTGCGGGAATCTTTTACCCATTTGCGACGAACCTGTGGCAGGAACAAATCTCTCCACGACAATATGATTAGCGATGGACTTGGATATAAAGGTTGCAATGTTATGCTGTTATATTTCTAACTTTATTTTAGTTTGTGGCAGCTACTAGGCCAATTTTCTGATGGGAACATTCACTCACTGGATTCGTCACAATCGCTATTATTGCTGTTGGGCAAACTTGTGCACACATATCAGCTAAGTCTCGGACAATTGCAGCATTTGTGTTGAACAGGTCATCCCTGGTCATTCCTGAAAGCAGAAAATAAGACATCTCAATGAGTCAATAAAACAGTAAAATACTTTATCATTATTATTGATGAAATTGCAGAAATATAATTATATGAAATTGGACGAGTGATTATAGAGGTTAACATCAGAGTCACTGCAGGAATCTTTTACCCATTTGCAGTGACATGAAATTGGAAAAATATACATTAAAAAAACCCAACACTTTTCTATATAACAGCGATGGAAATTAAGGGGAAAATCCCACTAGCCTGCAGGGCTAGTCACTTAAAAAACCCACTAGCCCTGCTGCCAATCTACTAGCCCAACAATACCTCAACAAAAACAGACATGATGTTTGATAACCTCGCGTTTGAGATTGCTTGATCGGTTACAAACGTCCCCTTGTCATCGGGTGCTACCTCGCAACAAACACTATACAGAACATCACGTTTGACTTTGAGGTAGATTTGCAGTAATTTTCTGG
>JAUTBX010120844.1:0-11064 GCA_032361465.1 Lepetodrilus tevnianus | reverse complement strand
CTATAATTCATCAAGCTGTCAGAAGCTGAGCACCGACTGACTAACCTTGACAGTGACCATGGTGACAGTTGGATTACCTAGCATTGCGTCCGCTTCTGGGGTGCGTTTCACGAAATGGGTGTTCATTTACGCCCGACGTAATACAATCAACTTATACGACGTAATTACAAGAATTTCCGGCGTGCATAAATATACACCCCTTTCGTGAAACGCAACCCTGTTGCCGATGTAATGTTTTTATTTTATTCTAATTTGTATTCTAACGTTGTTTTTGTTGTTGTTGTTTTTGTATGCCGCTTGGTTGCCTGATTTACGTGGTTTGGTGGGTTGGGCTTACATCCTTTCGGGTGGCATGCGTGTGGCCGCGGGGTGTGTCGGCAAGCCATTATTGCATGCACTGGTTTAAATGTGCCAATTTACCCGCAATATTTGTTTTATGTCACTCATAGCCAATTTTGGCGGCCATTGTTAACATGTATGTTTTACGTTGTATTTTATTCTTGTATGTAACAATGGGTGAGACAATATTTAATAAACAATTTTTCTCTCTCTCTGTTTGCTACAACAGGAGATGAATCTAATTTTATATTGTGTTCTCCATCACTTCAAAATCTTAGAAAATTATATTTACTGTAAATATCCTTCTGTTGAAAAGTTCGTTCGCATTATGTCAGATACTATCCTCATGTAATTAAATTAGTTAAGATTCCTTAAATACAGGATGCGTATGCTCCCTTAAGATCTTTGTTTGTGAATAACAAAATGTAAATGTATGCGTTCTCCATATCACTGTATGTGATTATAATGAGAATACAACTCTGTTATTTTCTATTCCGATGTCGCAAGAACGTCCACACCTAATCTAAGTTGTCGTATTTATTTACGATAGTTGCTCAATAGGGGATGTTTACTATTATATTTATGCGTTAATTAACTTCATTATTTGTTACTATTTAGCCTGTAGATAGTAAACAATGGAATATAATACTTCGACTCGCAATTCGGGATTCGGACACATGCCTGACGCGAGGTGACCCGAACCTGGCGCGAGGTGACCTGGAAAGACTGGCGTGAGGGGGTTTGGCGCGAGCTGACCCGTAACCGAAATCGCTAGTGTGCCGTCAGCATAAGTGTATTTAAATTTAAACCAAATGGCATATCCAGAGTGATGTATAGTAATACTATGCACAATAGTATTAACGAATAAAATTAAATATAGTAAACATTATAAATCCGGTTTATTCCAACATACATAATCACTGAGACTAGATTTTGAAAGAATTGGGGTCACTTTGAGAAGATACAGCTCCACAAACTGTATTTGTCCGCTCGTATTGAAAGTTTCACATCACAAGATTAATATTGTGCATATTCTCATGAAATACGTTATACTGTTCATTTACAAAGTCGTACTGATGAAGGTTGACATTGTTGACATATCCACGTGGGTTCACAGCGTAACAGCCTCGTTTTCGACTCACATTTTCACCATCATCCATACAACGTTTTCTTGAATTCACATTTTGCCCTTGGTACGACAATGCAGACAAATTAAGCACATAATCCGGTATAGAATATACATTGGGATTGGACATATTGGAATGAAGATTAGTAGAATCTCTGCACACATTCCTTAAGGGAACGTTTCTTTTGGCCTCCAGGCTATCTTGATAATGCGAGCATGCTTGGACGTAATGATGTCGGTGGATAGGACGGGCAGGCTGATAACATTGTGGTTGATGTACTCCATACGTCGAATACTGGGTATCTTCGGGTATCACTGCAGCTTGAGATTGTTCACTTTGTAGACCTGAATCCAGTATCCGATCAAGCAAGTCCGATTTTGTCGAATCTGTGAAATAAAAGGAAACTGAAAATTAGCAATCATGCCACTTCATATTCATCAATGTTAAACATAATTTAGGAATATTAAGTACTAAACACGTCTACTTTAGATACTACTAGCATATATGCTATCGTGACAATACTTCGTATTTGATGATTCAGATTGGACAGTGAACCGTGACGTGGCTAATGCTTTTGCTGAATAATTAATAATAATCAATCTTCTATAAAGGATTCTTGATTATTATTATACCATATGTATAGCCCCTTGTCCATGCTGAGTATGTTCTCCACAATATACACGTACTATATTAAGATATAACAACATCTAATATTACATAGAAGAAATGTATTTGTCTAGTGAAATTCGTTTTGCGAATTATTATAGACATACAATCATTGTACATACATATATTCGTACAGATGTCTTCCAACAATAAGATTAAACAATACAAGATTATACTAACCAATAATATGCAATAATTCCTCCAATAGGTCTCGTGTTGTCAAGACGGTGGGCGCTGGTTGAACACATGTAATTCCAGATGGCTGAGATACTTCATTATACACTGGCACGTCCAGAGAACATTGCACTGGCTCCTGATGCCAATGCGAGTTTGCGACGTCGGACCATATGTGGCTTTCATACTGTGCCACGTTTTCGGGAGTTCCTATCAACAGAGCAGGCTGGTGTTTATGTTCTGGGTTGTCCAAACCAGGAAACATGGTCATGTCCAGACTGTAGTCGATGTCGGTGTCCACGTAGAGAGGCTGCAGCACCGCGGACGTTCCTGGAGGAGGTGGTAACCTTGACATGTCTGATGCTCGTCCCGAAATGAAAGATAATCCCAAAGCATCTGGAGAAGTAAATGCTGTACGTAACAAACAGGTCTCGTGGAATTATCTCTCCCCAGCCAATCGGAACTCGATAATCCGAGGGTAAAGGACCGCTGTCGGCCAATCAGAAATGACCCTTTAATTATCGGGTTTAAGCTCTAACAAAACAGGTAGCATCTGGTGTGATTCACGGCTCAGTGGGTACGTGATGAATTACGTCGAACTAATTCCAGGAACACGCACTCATGGGTCGGAAGCTAATCTCGCTGTCCATACAATCACACCTCGTGGTCAAGCTGTATAGACCATTAGCGAAATGTTTCAACTAAAGCTAAACGAGTAGTGTTCCAAAAGAAGCTGCCAAACGCGGATTTTGTGTGGCTTAATTGCAATGTATTCATAACATGGTTCACACTCTTAATAGTCACAAAATAAACGATTTGCTTTGTTATGGCAATTCTGGTGTTCTTATATCACATGTAAAATCGTTATGCGTGATTTCTTCTTCGCAGATGGTTTAAAATATGTATTTCCCAACAGAAAAACAGTACATAGTAACAAACACATAATATATAGATCATGAAGAATTGGAAACATACCCTATATAAATGCTTTTCCACTTCAATCGAGACTACATTTTCGGGTAAAGACAGAACACTTTAGGAAATACATATACGAACAAGTCCAACGTTCACAACAGAATATACATAATAAAACATTCATTCTAATATATATATATATATATATCATTAATATCTTCGCACATAAGATGTTACCTTTACAATTCAATTTGATAAATAACTATATACGTACAAACCTTTTGATAATACTAAAATGGTAAATATGCGATACATTGTCTACTATATTTGAAGCATAATCAATTGGAATATTTTGTTTAATCTTACAATTATGGTAATCATTTTGAACTGTACAGTTTCATTATACACTGCATACCCTAATACGAATTGATAAACTTATATTGCAGCCATATCGTCCTCATACGAATCTGTGGCTATAGTACGTGTATGAATCATACATACCAATCATTCTACTTAAATTAGTCATAAATGCATTTTTGTATTTGTGTGTTATAAATATAGGCCTATGTCTACTTTGCAATGTACTGAGCTGCATTAAAATAAGCAGTTTGCTTGTTTGCCAATCTATTGCCAGTTCTTTTGGAAAATAAATATGTTTAAATCAAATTAGTCATTCAACATACACATGTATCTAATTATATATTCCTTTGAAATCATGTTCATTAAACGTATCTTCGAGTTTTGTGTGTGTGTGTATGCACTATGCACATACCATGCCATAAACAGCGTCATATGGCATTACTGAACAACAACAAGCCACGACAAAGTGTACATTGTACACGTATATTCATCTGGTACAATTGTGTATAATTAGTGTCTCGTAATTACATTCATCCAGATGTCATATAAATAGGTAAACATTTACAATATCGATTACATTATGATAATTATTGTACTATTGTATTTCTGCGGCACTAGTTTTTCGGTTCGATGAACGTCTCTTGTCAATAAGATAACTAAATACATTTATATTATACATTATATACGATATGTTTTATCATATTTGCAAATAATTGTTCCATATTGTTTATTCCATTATTATTTATATTTGTGCTTACAATATCTAAAAGGGAAATACGTATAGAATTAAACTAGAATAGAATACTCTTATAACAGAAAATACTGTTGACGATATTATAATCATTATGCTATAAAATAAAATAAATCCAGGTACATGTATAATACAAGAGTATAAATACAGTATTTAATTACAAAAAAAAACATGACAAACAGAAAACTATAGGCCATAGTTATGTATTTTAATCTTTGAAGTTTGTATCTACTTAAACCACTCACATTTTCGTAAATATACTAATAGGTAAATATGAAATAATTCAAAATAGTGTATAGAAAAGTGTACATATTATTCTACGTCAAAATATCTAGAGTATTATTTTCAATTATTACTTCAATTCATCCCATTGTGTTGTCTCATACGCGGTTGATTCCAAACAAAGAACACGGTTTTCACACCCGTGAATAAAATTCTTGTGAGGGTCCCCCTTGTGGCCACACCCCGGGGTGGTCCGGTGGGTCCAGAAAGCAAGTCTAAAGATGGTGTTACTGTAAATTTATAAATGTCTTCCATTCAGCATGGTAGTTACGTCACCTTGGCGCATACCCATTCTTGACTGTTTGTCACATCAAAGAAGATCGCGATAGTGTGCAAGCATTTATCTGCATTGAATTAGGAATGACGAGACGAGCACACTCACATACCTATAATAAAAGATCACAGTCAGATGTCTAATTTCATCGTGCCCACGAAATAACACCCTTGGGCCACACCAGACACGTCATTAGGTAAATTCTCCGACAATTGAAGACCCTCGCATGATCCACAGGGGTATTGCCTGTTTTCAATTACAATTTTTCAATGACTATTGTAATTATACAGCGCTGCTCTTTAATATATATACTGAAGCGGAAGATTCTGATAATGATGTGACACCAATACCAGAATACAGGAAACGGGAACAATAAAGCAGTACACACTTATCTGACATAACATATCTGTTCAAAAATGTTTGTACGAAAAAAAAAATACTCGTAATGATGGATGTTAATAACACTATTTTCATGGTTTAAACAATATTTATTTCCCAAAAGAATAACAGTACAGTAACATTCACATTATAGAAATAAAGAATGGGAAATGGATGGGCAAACAGGAGGCAAGATCCTCCTATATAAATACTATGTTCATGTACGGATGTGCAACATAAATGCTTTAGCGAATGCATCAAAAGTAATAGTGTATGATTAGTTGCATGTTGTCTTAACATAAGACACGTATTCCACAATTTAGAAGACATGTTGTGAGAATTTGTGTGTATAAGTACATATTTTAGTTTTAAAATATGGTTTAATTTCGATATTAAAATATTTACCTGGTTTTGCAAGTCGCAACGATTAAACATTCTATCCGTCCATAATAGCCAAACTGAACACGGCATACATTACTATTAGTATATTATGACTATTATAACTTAACCAATGTAATGTACACCGTTACTGGTGAGGCATTTATGGAGACCATAATAATATGTTGATCCTTTGGGATACACTTTAATATTAAACCAGCAATAAAGATTACATTTCTTTGTGAATTTCTTTGATCGGTATCACATCTAGTTTGGTTTGAACATATTTTATTTCAAAAGGAAGAACTGAAAATGGATTGGCAAACAAGCTTAAACATTTAGTTTATATTAGTACTGCCTATATATAACAAACCATTATTAATCTGTACGTTATCTCTTCCTCATATGCATAATCTATCACATTCGGAATAACATCTACTCAAGGTGTACACGTATAGCTGTTATATAATGCTGTTTGATGATATTAACATAACGAGATTCCAGACATGTGTATGCAATGATAGGCACGTCAATATATCTCCTTGGCTGACAGCCACATGCGTCTTTTCTAACTTATGGACAGACATAACTATGTTATTAATAGTGTTACATTGACATTGACATAACAGGAAATACGCATGCTCTACGTACCACGCTAGGCTACTACTGTATCAATATACACATGGTTTGATTATAGAGGATAGTTCATGTGTCGAGTGGAATAGGTTCAATAGCATCTCATCGAGTGACGTGGGAAAGGAGCCATTTTCACGAGCAGTTGTCCCATGTCACGAGATGAGAGATACATGCTATTTCACTAGACACATGAACTATCCTATTTATTATATACTTTTATTTCTAATAATCAACAAATTATTAAAAAGAAAATGGTAAATTCTCCCAATCGAGCAATGGAACTGACATTATGAGCTGCCAATCACAATTAGATTATTTGACGTATTAGACACGACGACCTAGCCTTCAATAGTTTTAACGACACATTTTTAATACAATCTAAAATAATTAATCAACAAACACACGTACAACTATGGGTACATCGTAAATGTTAAATATGACCTGCCAAATTGCTCAAATAGTGATAGGATAAACTGACGAAAGTGCCAGTCGGCATCGTGGCTCAGAGGGTCAACGGGTTCACTAGTAGCGCAAGTTGATGATAACTGTTCTCGTCACACTAGTGACGATTTCACTTTTCTCAGAGTGAGAAATATCAGTCTTTCACTGCTAAGTATATAATAAAATAAATATTATTTAATTGGGTTCTGAGCTCGGTCTAGACGTGATATCGTTGTGACATCGGAAGTAGATTCAGACTGATTGTAATGTATGTTTTCTAATAATTATGCCAATGATGGTCAAAGTCGTGAAATAAATACCATTGCCACTTATTTGACGAAGAACAGTATCTTCAGTTATAACTTGTACAGATTATGCAAGAAATAACTGATAGTGGGTGATCACTGTCTATTGTAGACGGTCTGTGTCGACTCGTATAATTCGTGACATAACATGGGAAGACAAGTAAACACAGGATCTATTACTATTACCATAAAGGCATCAACCTAGGTCACGATTACAATCAGCAGTTATCTATTACATAAACACAAGTCGCCATGTGACGGGCCTATTCTGCTGTGTGACGTAACAGGTTTTGATTGATATACTAGCACAGACAACCCTCACTTCAAATGGTACCCTTCAAACAATAAGCATAGCCTTTAATTGCCTAAGATTAATTTACTATACTAGTGTTATCGTATCGCATCCGGATAATATACCTAAAGATTACTGATAATGTGTAAGGCTTAGCTTTTACAATACACCGGTTGTTTAATTAACGCATTGATCAGCATAGAGTTGTATTCGTGTATTTTTATATATCCCTACCATGTGACACTTATAATAAAATATTTCTGTCTGTCTGTCTGTTAATATGTCAGTGTTATGTATAGTATGCAAGTATTCTCATCTAAATAATATGCGACAACGATTTTTGAACACATTTCAGAATTGTATTTAAATGGATATTGCTAACTTGGACATCGCTCATTCTCACTAATGATAGGCCTACATAATTCAGAAATTTAGCAAATTGAACCACATAATTTATTAAGTTAATGTGTAATGTGTAATTTAAAAAAGTTTAAATAGTACCATTGGCATTTCAAGGCATGTATCGTCGAGGTCCTCAAATAATGACAGCCATAATTATTTCAAAAGTATACAACAGTATACTGTGACTATTTGCGCAATGATAGCTACATATTTATCGAGAAGTACAGCATATTTCCCAATATCAAGAATACTATCAATTTCACTCAGCTCAACTGAGCACTGTTGCACGTTGGTTGTCTAGACATACTAATATACTAGTACAGTATATATAGATATATGTTTTACCAGTTTTACTTAAACTAGTGACATGTTGAATGACAATGTGGAAGGATCTAGGGCTGGGTTTTGTCATTAAATGAGTACAATTAAATTTTGGTCTGGCTTGTTATATATATGCTGCAGTAACGTATATATCGGTAACGTATGTGTCAAATTGAATGTAAAATGCATATATTAAATACATTTTCTTAGAAATGAAATTCATTGATAGTTAACCTTAATATATAGGCATATCTCCACTTTTATGGCAATGTATTCAGACTTAGTTAATTGCATACCAAATGTATTATTCAGGCAAATATCAGGTCACCGGCATGTGCTAGTCAATGCATATATGGTGACAGGTCATAGTGACATGTTCGATGTTTCAATAGTACTAAATGTGTGTCTTATAAACAGGTGGAAACATGTCTACGTGCAGAAATTCCACAAATAACAGGTATTCTGCAGTTGGCGACATATTTTTTGAAACAACGAAGCAAATTGATAATAGATATACATGTTTTAAACCTATCATCTTAAACTAAATGAACATCTGATGGTGTACTTCGATACAATACTCGCCCTAACTATAGCATCTAGTGTTTGTATCAGTAATTCAGAGTTAAATACAGACAATTGCGTTGGCGACAAGTCAAGTAACATGTACTTGGCTTGCGACATTAAACTGTTAAATGCATTTCATTAGTGAAAATGACTCATATGCTCCTAAACTGATGCACTATATGCGTATGCTCATGTTGATTATATATATGCATATGAATGCATTTATATTAACAATGGTTATGAATCATGATGCTAGTGAATATGCCAATAACCTATTTTCCAATAATTGTTTAGAGAGTATGAAAACAACTACATATAGATATTATTTTTAGATGAAACATTGTATTAAATGGTTCAACGATTTAAAGTGGCAAATGTTTATTTGTGCTAATAATGGTTTAAACATATCTATTAAATAAATAACTGAACATAGATTGACAAACAAGCAAACTGCTTATTTGAATCCCGAGCGCTCCATTAATTGCAAACTAGACATACACATACATAAATACATACATACATACACAAATGCAGTATTGGTGCCGAGGTGATGAGTA
Organism: Lepetodrilus tevnianus; assembly: GCA_032361465.1. Classification (NCBI taxonomy): domain Eukaryota; kingdom Metazoa; phylum Mollusca; class Gastropoda; order Lepetellida; family Lepetodrilidae; genus Lepetodrilus; species Lepetodrilus tevnianus. The sequence goes on along the minus strand of JAUTBX010120844.1, from coordinate 1,902 downwards.
AGACATCGTGACTACTAGTTTGCAATGTGTAACAAACTTCATTTTAAATAGATCTTAATGAACTTATTCGTATTATGTATTTCCGAGTGTTCTGTCTTGACCCGAAAATGTAGTCTCGTTTGAAGTGGAAAGGCATTTATATAGGAGGAATTTTCCCATTCTTCATCTATATCATGTGTTTGTTACTATGTACTGTTTTTCTGTTGGGAAATACTAGTACATACTGTTTAACACCAAATAGATCTTCAAAAGTCCATGGCATTAATATTGAATAAATATTTACACATAAAACAACATCATTTGTTTCTTTTTAAACAGTGTTTATCTGGTATAAATTGAGTTGCAGTGCAACGAAAACAAAATGACCAAGCGCGTTCAGAAGCATTACCTCATCTCATTGCCCTGGGGCAACTGTAACCCGGATGTAGTTTACAGACCAGTAACAAACGGATTACACGCTGAGTAGTTAGCGAGTTATCAGCTTCATGTTGCGTTTGGTCACTTAGAGTCAATATAAGGTGACATTTCATGTTTTGATACCCCCTGGTGCTATTTCTAGAATAGATGTAAATCGCGACCTCTGATTGGCTGGTTGATCTGCCAATCAATTGAACATACCCGGATGACGTGTTGAGGATGTCATGAAATATGACAAAAATCGTGTTCAGTGTAGTCATTCTACCAATTATGCCCAAATTAATTCCTGTACCAGCAATGTTTCAGCAGATATTTAATAAGATCACAGCACCAGTTATGTGCAATAATTACCACTGCAGTGTATTAACTTATAAAACAAAGTGGAAATCCTGATTCCTTTAACCATCTTCAATGCTGAATTATGCACAGGCATTGTTCTTCTTTAAATATGGCATTCCCGATCGTCCACAGCATGGACAGGGTTAAATGAGGAGCGGTATTGAAATAAGCTGTACAGCTTGTTTACCAATCCTCTTTGATGAATAGAAATATGTTTAAATCAAATCAAAAGTGTTTAATTATTTATGCAGCAACGCGGATTAATTTCTTAGTGTAAATATTATTTTCTAGTTTCCAAATCTCTCTTTCTCTTTTCGTCCTTTCTTCCCATTGGAGCCTTAGATGTGTTCAGTAATAACTTATGTCAACTGTTTCATTATTCTTCAATACAATATGTTCAAAGAAACACGGATACACTATATAGAATTAGATCTATGGTGTCAATCAATCATTATGTGCTTTGGATATTTCCTTGAAGGATAATACAGAAGAAGAAGAAGAAATTTATTTGTCTAGTGAAATTGGTTTTGCGAATTATTATAGACATAAAATCTATGGTGTCAATCTATGGTGTCAATATATGGTGTCAATCTATGGTGTCATATATGGTGTCATCTATGGTGTCAATCTATGGTGTCAATCTATGGTGTCAATATATGGTGTCAATCTATGGTGTCATATATGGTGTCATATATGGTGTCATCTATGGTGTCAATCTATGGTGTCATCTATGGTGTCATATATGGTGTCATCTATGGTGTCAATCAATCATTATGTGCTTTGGATATTTCCTAGATGGATAGTACATGAACACTCGGGATCGATGTCGATGAGACCAAATTGATTACTGATAAAATGCATTCTCTTCTAGGTTCTAGAGTCCACAACTATAGTTGATCAACTCTTAGATATGCACAGGACTCGTCGTTTGTACATCATGTCATGTAGAGATAACACCCATTTACCAGCACTACACGTGTAACAATGCACAAGCCCTACAAAGGAAGTCAAGGTCACACGGCATACCCACATTACAATGGATACACCCGCAAACAAAGGCTACCAATGTAGACAGACAGACAGACAGACAGAAATATTTTATTATAAGTGTCACATGGTAGGGATATATAAAAATACACGAATTTA
>JAUTBX010120833.1:0-11064 GCA_032361465.1 Lepetodrilus tevnianus | reverse complement strand
TACCACCTTTTAACGTCTTTTGGTATGACGCGACCAGGGATCGAACCCGCGACCTTCCGCACTCCGGGCCGACGCTCCAACCATTACGCCACGAAGCCGGCTTGAACCGAATGTAAACCCTGGATATACCTCATTCTCCGCCATGACTTACAAGAGTTCCCAGTGGCCATGTAACGCAAAGTGAGCAAGACGTATTCCAGGAGCAAGGGCATTACTCCAGAAAGTATCGCAGGAAGTTATTGTTGCTGCTGCTGCTGGCAATGGGATCTTCAAGGTGGAGGTCTTGCAAGAGGTTTTCAGTGTCCCTATGCTTCACCCATAGTTCTTCTCGAGACTCTGCGCCACCTACGCCGGTTCCTAGCCTTTAGCATAAATGCTCCAGCAATCAGAAGGTTCTCCTCCAGAGCAGCTTCCATGCAGGTGTTGCTCCTGCTCATACAGGAAGGCATTTGCAACTCATTGATAGACGAACAAGTCAATATGGAGTTTAACGTCGCTGCGGGAATATTGTACCCATTTGCGACGATGCACAAGTCAAGACCAAAAACATCGTATGGATGTCGTATAGCAGTCTTAAGACATTCATATAGGTCGTATTGAAGTCTTGCAAGGTCTTGTGACCACCGTATTGACATCGTGCTAAGTGACAGTCGTAACCGGTCGTTTCGCTATAGTTTAAAGAACGTATACCATAGTTTTCTGCCGTATGACAATAGTACGACAGTCGTACACATACACTTATTTGTCACGATGTTCCACGCTTCAGGCTGGGTCGTGCAGAGGGTCTTCATAAAGATAATATATGTGGGAAAGTAGTAACCCAGCTCATTTGGATCTTTTGCCTATTATAGTCTAGTTGGAATTATGGGAACCTAGTAATACTAATGTCAATGTAGAGTCAAGATAAATTCGACTACCTTTCTCTAGAGTGCCCATATTAGATAGCAAAATAGTTATTCAAACTATGTATGCAACTAGGAAATAAAGTAGTTGAGTGAGGGTTCATTCCAAGTGTATGTGCGGTTAGGATGATCCTACACTATAAAAGTAACGTAAATACTCTGCAATGTCTTGTATGTAGGTTAGTGTACTTTAAACATTAAAGTAATCCACTCCGTAGTTTTAGGGTAAATATACAAAAAAAAATGTAAAACAAAGTAAACTGGGCACAAAGAAATGTGAAACCACAGCTATCTGTGTCAACTTGGTGTCTTGCTAGATGTCGAGCACTTCGTTGGCAATCACCTCGCAGATTCAGTGTATATCTGCACCCTGGCGTAAATATCACTAAACAAGCAAGACACTAGTATTTACCCCCCAACATAGCTTGTGAAACTTTCGCTATACACACAGAAACAAAAAACAAAACTGTATACTTCTACTTTTAATTTCAAAGTATTCGCACATGTTACAGTGGGTGAGCGCGTTACTACTAGATATACAAGTTCCTGCTTACGAAATAGTTCAGAGCCAAGAATGTTAAGATTGTTGGAGTCATTTCACATATGAATTTTTCATCGAAATACGAACACCCGATATTGCAAAACATGTCTTGGCAAGTTGAACGAATTCTATATCCTTTGTGAAATATGATCTGGTATTCGATTAATCTATTTTAATATGTCTCGCATCCCGAAATATACAGTACGTCTTTGTATTCAGCTCGTTTGTTTCTCAGCGTCGTGTCGGTGAAGTTAACCCATCCATATCCGATCTCGAGGCGTCCTCGCCTACAACGAAGAATAAACTTACCTCACGACTTACCCATCTCGCAATCCCAAGCTCCAACAGCGAAGCCTGTGATGCAAGCTGTCCAGGAATGTGAAGCATCTAGAAAACAACACACGACACTTACGCATCTGCAAGCGGCAAAGCATGACGCCATGGGCGAAAAGCGGCAACGCATGACGCCATGGGCGAAAAGCGGCAACGCATGACGCAATGGACGAAAACTTCAAAATAAACCAGTGTTTTACTAAAGCGTCGCACTGTTTCCAGCGTATAGTTTCTCGATTCTACAAAGAGACCATAAATACTCTCAAAAGTAATCTTTAATATACGGTAGACCTCACATAAACCGGACACTGATATAACGGACTGAATCTGAAGTTCCGGTCCAGTCTAACGCCAATTGAGATATATGCGTATAACTGACAGAAATAGCCGCTACCAGCGAGTCAGTTATATGCCTTGTCTACTGTAAATGGGGATCGAGCACTTGCGAGAGCTCTATGGTCTCGGTGGATAAGACGGCTTCGAGAAACGATACCCAGGGTTATATACCTTGCTAGATTCATTAGAAAACAACGAATATATATCGATCGTACCCTTTTGGGAAACGCAGGTCTGATGAAAGTTTGAATGGTTTCAAAGACTGGATACGTTGCTCCATATTGCCCCTTTACAAAAATATGTAGGCCTACAATATACATACCATAAATCCTGGAATATAGAAGGCCGGTGTACTATTTATAAATTTCTACTCTCAGGCCCATCTTCTCGAAACGTTCTTATGGACTCTTAGCCCCAAAACAGATCGTAGACAATATTATGTATCGTCAAGAACTGTTCTTCGGCCAAACAGTTCGTAAGAACGTTCCGAGAATAGGCCTCTATCAGGTTTCTATTATTTCAAATAAAAGTTTTGTAACGAAGTTTTTCGTTCTTCAGATTGTAATTTGTAAAAGTGTGAATACTGTAAAAAAAAAAAGCAATAGAAATCACTGTATAATGTTCGCGTCATGAACAACCTGAATATACGGATGTTATCACAAATCTATTAACCCTCTCCGTGATGAAGGCAACCAGATATTGAAAAAGCAGTTTATGTGCCTAATCCAGCAGGGAGAGGGTTAATGCAATGCATTCATGTCTATAAAGACTGGCTTTTATATCATTAATTTTGCAATGCTCAAGACATCGGGCTCTTCTCTTCCAGGGTTATTGTGTATATATATACTCTTGTCAATTTTCATACCAATATTGATACCAATATAAAAGTTCCACGGCTACGGATGTTCTGTTTGTTTTGAATATTGGAGTTAACTGCAATAGCGAGCCATACTAGTTGGAACTTTTCAGCAAACTGTTCACATCCGAAACAAATGTATAATTTGTTTTTATATTATAGTTGTGCAAATATCAATTGCAAATGTTTCAAGTAAAGTGGGTAAAACGTTTCGCATGTGGTTATTAACTTACTACATGTATTAATGTACTCTCAATGTGCAAGATTAATGATAATCACAAACACTAGACCTCGCATATAACAGACTCATTGGTACCAGACATTTCTGTCCATATTATGCAAAGTCCATAAGCCGAACATTACCGTTAGACATTACCGTTAGACGGGACCTCAGATTCAGTCCGTTATATGAGAGTGTCCGGTTTATGCGAGGCCGTTATATGCGATGTATAATGCATATTATAAAGAAAAAGATACCTGTACTAGAAAGTTGTGCAGTTCGATGGCATTTGCAAAATATTTTACGAGAGCTTCAAATAAATAATTTGCTGGTAATTTTTGAGGTTTTTCCCCAACTGAAATACTAAATCAAATACAAGGTAAATGCATTTGTATCAGGGGAATAGAGCTCAAATAGATGGTACTAGCATGTTTGTATGTTCAATAATATATAAAAGCTGCAGTTGCTAGGCTATTAATTTCCAACTTGGCATTGCATCGAGTTTCAAAAATAAATAAAAACATTTATCGTGTGTACACTCACTCGTCTTGCTTCCAATGTGCTAGGTCTGGGTTTCACAAAAGGGTGGTAAAGATGGTCGGGGGCCTAAATCTGAGTTTTACGTCATGTTCTGCTATACTGTAGTAAAGACATGGCATTTCTTACAGATAAACTACCATACTTGCATAGCGGGAAATGGTCACTATCGAGGTTATTGTATATTCTGAAAGAACAATATTTCCCCCGATATGCTAGATTTATTTTTAAAATGTGTAGACATTGGGGAAATATATACATTTCCTATCAAAGGACACCTACTCCCAACCCCGGTGCCAATATAGATAATTGTATTTAGAATAGGCAGTCTATATTTAGAACAGGGAATACTGTCGCTTTTGTATGCTTTTGCCTCTTAAACTTGAGCCGCGACCACTGTAAGGCACTTTCGTGAAACCCAGACCATAGTAGTCTTTGCACTACCAAGATGCAGCAAATCCAGCAGTTGGATGAACCAACCAACAAAATCCCCGCTCACAAATTATGCTCCAAAGTGATTTTTTTCTGTGGATGTAAACGTGTTCAAAAAACGCAACAAAAACAAATACTTTTGTGAGTACGGTAAATGGTGTTTGTGAATGGGACCGAAACTAATCTAAATCGGTTTCTGCAAATGCATCATGTTGGCAGTTTTCTCGCAAAGGTTCAGCAGAAAATTTTGATAAACGTTATTTTGCATGTAGTTAGATCAAGGATGCATTCCAACTTGTCACTACTGGAGATGAATATGCGCTATGGTCTGAACAAATGTGGTGTTTTAATGTAAAACTAGTGCATCTTTCATTTCCATGTGTGTAAATAATGTAATAAGTATATTCTATATCGCAGTATTTCAGAATATGAATGGCATTTAATAGCTCCACTTGCAGTACATTTATTATTGCAACAAATGTAAAAGTTGCGACAATAATAAATGGTTGTGCATCATTCAATCCAATCTTGCATTTCTTAAAAACATTACTGTAAATAGTTTCACACCTTGAAAAGCAAAACTGCTCAATGATAGCAACATTTCCATATCAAGAAGTAAAAACTGCTCAATGCTATTGCTAGCAACATTTTCATATCAAGTTGTAAAAACTGCTCAATGCTATTCCTAGCAACATTTTCATATCAAGAAGTAAAAATTGCTCAATGCTAGCAACATTTCCATATCAAGAATCCCAATTCCACAATTTTCTCAAGAGTATGTGGGCCAAACATTCCCTTCCGTATAATAAAATTGTAAAGATGTTTGTGTTGTGTGTGGAGGTATCGAGAAGTGTATACTGTAGTAACAGTTATGGACAACGCTTAAGATTTGTTAATCAAGATTAATTTCTAGCAATTTCGTATATATATTTTTTTTTTATATACATTCAAGACACAAAATTGGCAACTACATCAATACATTTCATGGCATTTTTTTTCATATACAAAGATGTTTTGAAATTTTATAATATAGAATATATTCAATTTCTATCGGTGTTACCAAACCAATGAACTTTAAAATTAAATAAAAAATAAATACTTGATCCATAAACTTATCAGAGAATAATTTGTCTATGTTGTAGCTCAATTTATTTTCCTCGAAGTGCCCAGTATCATATTAAATTTCAAGTTATATAAATCCTGCTAATAGTCGTTACACAATTGAACAATTTGAATCTCAGATAAATTTCCAGATCACATCAAAATGTGCACTATGCAGCTAAGCAGTCTTCCAACTGGTGTCTAGTTCCAAGAGTTAATTTTCTTAAATTTCCAAATATTCTCCTTGAATCAAATGTGTAATAATGTTGCAATGTTTCGTGTGTTTGTTATTGTCACTGCATAGACGAAAGCCCAAATAAGCCTTTTGTACACCACATCTTACCAATGCTGAGCTATTCCATCACGGGTCCAAGCCGGCGTCAGTAGTTGGGTCGCCCCTGTGTTGCTGCCTTGGACAGATGTAAGGGTTGACAAGGACCAAAACATGGTCAACACCAGCTAACTATTTTTTTGATTTCTCAAACCAAATTTCAAAGCGCCTTCTAAATTTCCTTTGTGAACAGCTTCCAAAGAAAATACGTTCACAGGAATTTTGGGGTGAAAAGAAAAAAAATAAGATTTTGAATTTCGACATCTAATGTAAAATCATGACTTTATTTGCCACTTTTTCACGTTTCTTTTGGTTTTTGAGTACACAAGCAGCTGTTGTTAAATGCCAAAAAAATTATTAGAGACACTACAAACCACAATGATGAATGTGTACACTGATAGCATAGTTACAATGGTTGAGATATGAACGTACGACAGTTAGAGCCGAATGAATACACACTTGCCATTTTTTGGCATTTCTTACGAATGATAAAAAAATAAATGCACTAATGAAACAAAAGTTCTTCCAGCACAAAAAAATAATAACAATGATTACAATTGTTACAGCAAATGAGTAAAATAGTTCCCAGTCAATTTGGAAATTCCATGATTGAATTTCTTCAGCTACTAGTGAGACATGATTCCATGTTCACATTGTCCGATGGTAAATGTTTTGTTTCCCCCATAATTTAGCAAATCGCAACAGACATGGGACTGTTTAAATTTGCAAGGTCACGATTTTGAAATGTATCCTTCGTGTATGGAGCTGTCAAATAGGTGGAAGATGTTCCCAATTCTTGCACATAAATCCAATTTAGTCTCGATCTTCTTTCCAAATGGTGGGGATGTTATGATGAGAGTTTAATGTACAGTACAGATATATGTATATCTATATATTCCATGAAACAGCCAGAAGTAAAAATTTCAAAATTTCGGTCAGCAATTTCGCTGTTTGAACAAAGAAAGGCAGGTGGACCTCTGGGTTTTAGCCCCAATTTTGACCATATGAATCCTGGTACCACTGTGAGTCGTTGCCGCTGTATCCTGCGCCGTATCCGCTGTGGTCGAGGGGCTGTTGAGGTATGGGCTGGTTACCCCAGCTGTCCAGATTCCTCCTCTTTGACTGACCCGCGTTGAAGTCCATCCCGGCTTTCCTCTTTCCCCCTCTCGTTTGCTTCGGAGGGACGCTTCCTCTGCCCCTGGGGCCTACCCCGCCTCGGACCCCACGGGCGCCACGACCAGGGACGCCCCGAGCCCCGGGCCCACCTCGGGAAGGGCCTCGCGGTGGGGCCCCACGGCCACGCATACCCTGCAAACACAAGAACGAAAAATTATGCATGATAAAGCATTTTATGATGTCCCATTTAGAATGTATTAAATATCTTTAGAACATTTACAATTTACAAACTTTGATGTGTGAACTTGTATAGATAGACAAATTAAAAGAAATGTATGTTTTAATCTAGACAAGATACAACAACTCAAGATGTACGTGTCATGGGGGAGGGGGGTGGGGATTTGCTAGGTTTTGGTTTCTTTTTAGTCAATTTCTCTCCCAGTTTCGAGCCAAAATTTAGGCAGTTACAGAAGCTTTGAATTTTGGTTTTGATGTTTCTTCAAATTTTGATCGCCAATTTTATAGCATATAATTTTGAATTTTGAATGTTACTGCCTTGAATGATGTCGATGTGAATTGTGCAGTTTCCACAGATAAGGGAAGCAGCATAGCGACACACCAGTTTACTCTACACAGATAGGGAACGCCAGCTCTACAATTGTCATAGACCTGGAACTGATACTGTGACTTAACGCGTGTAAAGGCAGTCAAAACAACATAGTGGTTTACTAACCATTGGGGGAGGGGGGCCGCCACGCCCACGACCTCTAGGGGCAGGGGGACCATAGCCTCCATGATAGTAGTAATCGTCGTCATACCACATATCTTCATAGTAGGGATCTGAAACATTCCCACAAAATTTGTGTTACGTTTTACTACACCACAGAACTACCTCATCAAATCAAACGGGGTTCCGCCCAAACGAAAAAAAAAGTAAAACTTACTAAAGAACAGCCAAAAGCCGAAATAAAATTTTGTAACTGCCATTCTGGAAACTACAGCTACCGCACAAGTTTTTTTTTCTCCAAAGCAAGCAATTTTGACAGCCAAAGAATTGCCATTTCCTCCAAAAACCACAAAATTCGAGCCAAAGGGACAAACAACTAGAGGACACCGACACAAACGAGAGCTTACCTCCATATCTTCCCTGTGGTGGGGGTGGTCGGAAGCCACCTCCGCCACCGCCGCCGCCGCCACCACCACCACGACGCGGGGGTCCGCTGGGTGGTGGGGTACGACCTCCTGGAGGTCCCCAGTACTCGTCTATTGGCCTGTGAGAGAAACATGTGTTAGATAGGGTACAACTGTCCACAGCTAGTCGCTACCACCGAATTGTTCGTGGTACGGGAGCAGTAATCTGCCCAGTACACATGTAGGACAGAAATACAAATTATTGTGAAACTAGGTCTGGTTATGTATTTTATTTTTTAAACAATCTTAGTCAATTTTCAACTGACATGCCAGTGAGAGTGAATATGGAGTTTAATGTCATGCCAGTTTCACAACGATAATTCTATTTCAGTTTGATGTTTGTACTAGGCATATACACCAGAAAGTTTGAGTTGGGGTGGGGTGCAAAGTGGTTTTCCATGTGATGTGTATGATGTGCAATACGTTTTCAAATCAGTCTGTGTGATCGGCTTACCAGACAAGAAATATGATGCATGTCAAAGATGTTCCAAATAACATCTCACTGATTTTGGAGACATATTTGGTACCAGGTTATTTGCTAAGAAATTGTTGTTGTAAATTCAATCTATACATTCAGAGCCAATGTGTAGAAAGCGGTACAACATTAATCTCCACAGAATTTATTCCACCAAAACAATTGTGCAAAAGATGGGCTGTTGTCTGTGGTACATTTTAATGAAGCGACATTCTTAAACATCCTACACCTACCAAATTTAAGACCTGGCAATAATTTTAAGTTGGCAACGTTTCAACTATATTGGTCACAGACTCGCATCACTCCAGAATAAGTTTATAATAACTTTTGGGTGGATAAATCAAGTTTAATTAGTCTCAGATCAAAATTTGTTTGTCCCTTACAGGTCTATCACCCATTTAGAATGTATTAAATCGTCATCATACCACATATATTCATAGTAGGGATTTGAAACATTCCCACAGAATTTGTGCTACGTTTTACTACACCACAAACTACCTCATCAAATCAAACGAGGATTCCGCCCAAACGAGAATAAACAAATTATTTTTTACTAAAGAACAGTTAAAAGCCAAAACAAAATTTGAATATTTGGTACCAGGTTATTTGCGAAGAAATTGTTGTTGTAAATTCAATCTATACATTCAGAGCCAATGTGTAGAAAGCGGTACAACATTAATCTCCACAGAATTTATTCCACCAAAACAATTGTGCAAAAGATGGGCTGTCGTCTGTGGTACATTTCAATGAAGCAACATTCTTAAACATCCTACACCTAGTGTTGTTCCGATTAATCGATTTAATCGAGCATTGGTTGGTCTTATGTTGGTCTTATATTTGGTACCAGGTTATTTGTGAAGAAATTGTTGTTGTAAATTCAATCTATACATTCAGAGCCAATGTGTAGAAAGCGGTACAACATTAATCTCCACAGAATTTATTCCACCAAAACAATTGTGCAAAAGATGGGCTGTCGTCTGTAGTACATTTCAATGAAGTGACATTTCTTACATCCTACACCTACCAAATTTAAGACCTGGCAATAATTTAAAGTTGGCAACGTTTCAATATTGGTCATTATACCCTCGTACATGGCTTAGTGATCACCAGTGATTTTTAACCTTTTCCCTGCTGAATAAAATCAAAGTGTTCTATTTCTGCATGTGATTGGGCAACATAAGTCGCCTTCAGCAGGTAGAGGGTTAAACCAACTTAAACCATAAATGTGTTGTGTGAATTATGCAGATTTTGTCGCGATGAACAGAGGCAGGCGAGAGTAAATTATATGAACAGATTGAAGGTATGAGCCTAAGGAAGACAGCATGAAGCAACATCGCTGCTATAGAGGCCAGTACTGTAATATATCTATTCTAATTTATATAGTGCTTAATTCCAGCTGGGCCTGCTCAAAGGTGTTTAACATTATCATTAAATAGGGCGAGTGAGTAAATATGGAGTCTGAGTTTAACGTCACTGCGGGAATCTTTCACCCATTTGCGACGACATTAAATAGGGTAATTATTCGTATTATAGGTCACTGACATTATCCATGAACACTTTTCAGGCATGAGAAAGATTTTTTGTTTGTAAATTTTGAACAAATTGTTGTTGTATATTCAATCTATACATTCAGAGCCAATGTTTAGAAAGCGGTACAACATTAATCTCCACAGACTATTCCACCAAAAGCAACAGAGTGCAAAAGGTGACTACTTTTCTGTGGTTGTATTTGTAATGAACCACATAAATGAAATTATTACATACGATACCAGTAAACATAATTAATATTCAAGTAAAATTGTGCATACAAATAATCTTTCCACAATCTCATACTCTGCTTGTCCCTGAAATAAGACTTTACATTCAAAGCTTACAAATGTGTAACATTCTTTAGACATTTTATTGAATATACAACATGTAAATATTTCCTCAGTTATCCAGGGTTCAAGAAAAACATTTTGAGGTGCTTGACAGAGCAAGTTGTAAAAGCCCCAAAGGTGTGAAATGTTACCCCCAGTGCAATTGATCTTGCCCCTGTACTTCAGGCATGTTAGTCTAGAGCCCTGTGTATCCGTGGTTACCAACAAAGACATAATAATTGCCAACTATACAGGCTGGTGGTGAGCATGTGGACAGTGGACTTTGTAATTATGCCATCGAACCAAGCCACACAGACGACATCAAGGTTTGGTTTACTCTCATTTTCCCAACCAAAGGTGTAGGCAAAAAGCAGTGAAGCATAAATCAGAAAAAAACGGGAATGTGTGTGCCTTTAACTTGATCAGATTAATTTCATAAAGGAAAATGACATGTTGTTTTAAGGAACTACAAATTTTGTCTTTCGGTGTTGCTTCCTTATAAACTTGTCAAGTCAAACCACAAAATTGGCACACACAGCTCTAAATGGACCCCAAAAATATCTCCAAACTTAAAGATTACCAATGCTGTAGTGATTAGGGAAAATTGACGGTGCCACCTACTAAATATTAATAATGCTTTGACACCTAGGATCAGGAAAGCCAAGGTTTGACAGTTGAGAATCAGGAATATGCATCTTAAGAGACGTTATCAGCTGATAAAGTGTCTGCATGTATTATACAATTTACAGCAATATAAATGTAGAGGTGACTTGTGCAGTTTCCACAGATAAGGGAAGCAGCATAGCGACACACCAGTTTACTCTCCACAGATAG
>JAUTBX010120822.1:0-11073 GCA_032361465.1 Lepetodrilus tevnianus | reverse complement strand
TCGCTCGTTAGATACCAAAACTAGTCACTCGTTTAATAAAAATGGTATTACACGGAAGCTCGTTTAGTATTCTCTATTTATATAGTGCAAGTGCTACCATGCACCAGTTCGCCAACACTCTTCTTTCTTAATAAATAATATACAAAAAGTTATTTATTTTATGGTATAAAATAATTTTAAAAATCCAACTGTACATGATGTTCACTTGGCAAGATGAAAAAATAACATGAAGTTTATAATATGACATTAATGAATACCGACATTGCCTGGTGAAAGTATAGAATTCTTAGCGAGATGTAACTGACAAGCCAGTGTGTTACGGTAAGATGCATGAGCTATCAATGAGTGAGTGAATATGGAGTTTAACGTCGCTGCGGGAATCTTTCACCCATTTGCGACGATGCATGAGCTATCAACAGTGTTGAAAAATAACATACCAGGTCCTGACCGGATGATTCTGTTAATGAGCATGTCATCTGAAACAGAAAAGGCGAGTCACTTACTGTAAATTTATGTCAAAATCAGCATCGCTTATATTTTTTACCACAATGAAATTGATTCGAAACTTCATTTATTTACTATTTTACAACCATAATTTGTATTTTAATTCATTTATTTGTATTTTTTTATAATTTCTTTATTTTTCAAAGTTTTTTAACAGGTACAAATTCAGTTTCCATTTTGTATTTTAATTTGGTTGTCCCTAATTACATGAGCACCGATCATTTTTAATTCTTGATTTTTATAATAATTTGAACAGCTACAAATGTAATTATCTTTTCCTGTTCGAATAAATATGGTTATTACGGTAATGTCTACCATGCTTCTGTTATTCTGACACAGTTACCTACCTAGCATTTGAGGCTGGAATACGGAACTGCTTGACATCTGTGTGCCTTGCAGTAACTGTAGATGCTGAAAAATATGTGCTCAAAGAATAAAGATGACAGCTTTCCTGTTATTGATGCTATCCAATGTAGTTATATATATCAAGTTGATGCAAAACACGCATTTATTTCTAATTTGAAAGGATTGGCCCAAATAATTATGGCCTTGCCCTTTAACCCTCTCCATGCTGGAGGCAACCAGAGATGCCCTAAATAGCAGTGTCAGTGCCTAATACAGCAGAGAAAGAGTTAAAGGCATAATATCACAGTCTGACACAGATTAAGTTGTTGTTTTGGACCGAATTAGAGTTAAACATGCAAAGTACATGCTCTTAGCATACACATCATCGCTATTGTACCTCCAAATATCTATTTACCACTGCAGGATAGGTAAAATTCCATTGCAGTTTACACTTCCTGGTACAGTCAGACCCCGTTATAACGGTCTCCGTTAACACGGTTTCTCTGCTTACCGGTCAACTTTTAACCAATACGGATTTCCTACTATATCCTTTAAATCAATGAATGATTGATCCGATGATCCGGTTGTTTCGCTTCCCGGTCAGATTTTAACAAAAACGGAAGTGTCCGGTATACCGAGGTCTGACTGTATAACCAGTATAAAATACGTCCAATCTCAAATTTCCTCTAGTTTCTGATGAAATTACCAAATATTAATCAAATAGTTTAATTACCACTTCTTCTTTTGGACATCCCTGTGAAATATACTGACAAGTCTCCATGTGTTTCTTCAAGGAGGTGACCGGAACAACATGGCTGCTATCATATGGGCAGGCAACTCTCTCACATTTCTGAAAACGATCACTATCAATTTAATTTTCAATGATTATAAATATTACAAATATAATTTTAAATGCGACATTTGCTTTGTGATTCAAACTTGGTACCAATGGCTTAAAAGAAAACAGACCTACCACTGCGTGAATATTTTAAAAATAATAAATAAATCTTCATTTTACTGTCAACATGTCTGGATCTTATTTCTAAGACATCTCACACGCCTACCCCATGGATTGCTATAGCAACCTTTGACCGTGATTCAAACTTGGGAGCAACGGCTTCGAAGCGAAAAAATCTACCACTGTGCAAACATCCACACTGCGTATTTGGTTTTAACGATCGACATATTGTAGCAAAAATAACACTGACCGTGACAGTCAGGCGCGAAGCTAGGGGTATTTTAATGTGGAAGCGTCAGTACTGCAATTGTACTCGACCTATTAAACGCCCTGCTGCAATAAACGCACCCTAAACTATTTTAAATAATTATAATATCATATCAAATAATCGCCCCTCATTTTCAAATTTACCATACATCTACAGGGTATTTATTCTGCAAAAGATAACTCGATCGACCATCAAGTCTGACAGGTCTAGTCACACATCTATAATGGACCTGGGTATTGACAACATGATTAGGTTTAGGGTTGACCACGTTGTTTATTTTGCATGAGAGTAGAGCTATACATCGATCCGACATCTTTGTTATTAGTGGTATCTCCCCGCGTGCCAAAATTGCCTCCCTTGTACTTGATTGAAGCAAACATAATTTGAAGCACAAATAATATAAAAAAAAATTAACGCCCTGGGTGTATAATACGTCGAATACGGTATATGGTTATGTTTTTTTATAAAAAATAACGTTAGCTAGTAAATTGATGCCTGACAGTAGAACAACTTACCTTAACAATATGTTCCGGTGACCAGGACAAAGTCTGTAGCAGACTGGAAATCTTGTTCTGATGTTCCGCAATAAACTGTTTCATTTTCTCCACATACTCTTTCCTTTCCTGGAAAGTGTCCATCCTCGTCTGTGAACAGAAAATAGTCGTGATATAATTTCTTCAAATACACCATTAGAAATAACAAAATGCAAACAGGATCTGAAATAGCTTTATAAACTAGTACGGTCCAATATTCACATTTCATGGTACCCTCGTTTTCATGCTACTTACTTACAACTTCATCTCTGTAAACAGTAAATAGAAATGTTCCTGTTTGCCATGGTTAGGGATATACATCATTAACTGGGACGACTTGACTTGGGTGGTATTAAATTGTATTCATAAAGGGGCTTTTAAAAGTACCAAAAAAAGGCTTACGTTTGTAGTATTTGGACTTTAGTTCGTAATTTTTGCTAAAGACATCACAGATGATTGACCTATATAATGGTCTAGCATGGTTTTACCTGAAAATAAATACATTTGTTTTGACTACAAAAGTAAGTACTTTATGCAACCAGTTACTTACCGTATTCCATGTCTCACTAATTACCAATATTTTAATATTTATGAATTAGCTATGACTTGCACATAATGGTGCCAGTGGCCTTGAAAGATTACTTTGACCGTGTTTAATGAGTAGAGTTATCTCCCTTAGTCAGGAAAGTAAATGATATGTGAGATGTTACAGTATATATATTCTGGGTTATCAGCTGCAATGGAATTTTACCTGTCCTACAGCTGTAAAAATATATTTTGATGTACAGAGGAGATTATATGTATGCTAAGAGCATGTACTTTGCATTTTTAATTCCATTTCGGTCCAAAATGACAACTTACCGTAATCTGTGATATTATGCCTTTAAGCCACAGTCATAAAACCGGCTTAAGTCTTAATTCTGACTTAAGGCATAATATCACAGATGATTGGCCTATATATAATGTACACACAAATTTCGATCTGAGACTAATTATGCATGATTTGTTCACGCTAAAGTAATTATTTACTGATGTACTTATCCCCAGCACTCGATAGTGGAATGTTCCGCTATTTATCAGGGCCCCCTATTCTCGAAACTTCATAAGATCTTCTTAGCTTAAGAATGTGAATAGCTCATGTTATAGGTATCCTTAAGATAAAGTTAAGAATGTTCTTAGGCTAAGAAGATCGTAAGAACGTTTCGAGAATATGGCCCCTGGTCTTTGATGCACCGTTCTCAGAAGGAATATGTGAGCAAAATTAGTTATGTCCCCTTGCATGCTCTATAAAGAAGCAGATGTCTATCGGAGGTTTGTAGTGGAGATCTGTCAACCACACAGCGGTGGGAAATGTTTTTGGAAGTACAAATATGATAGTATGTATGTCAAGTGAATGTACTTTGCAGTTATAGCTAAGAACTAGTAGTCCAAAACAACCATAAATAGCTGTGGAAATGCAAATATTTTGTAATAAATATACAGATTATGAGATATATTATACTTATAGAATAGAGGAAGTGTCATTGAGTAGACGCTTTTACTTATTTTAAGTAAGTGTTCTTTACGTTTAAGGTTATACTGTAGATAAAAATCGTCAATAGATCGCTCGCTTCGAACCTTCATACCAAGAAAACCCGTCCCTCGATAGCATCAAAATGATACGCGAAAACTGAATACCTGTTAATGATGTCTCAATATTCGTTAACGCGAAAAGCACTCACATTATGTGCGAGTATAAGTATAAGAAATACCACTTAGAGAACAACAGGATATTAATTTCGTGGAAATACATCACATGCTTTATCTCCTGTATAATAAAAAACGTTACATGTTGTCGTTGGTGGGGGGGATCTATCCGATTAGTTTTCCATTGCTGAAAGCTCCTGACATCATTATCGTAGACTGGCCGCCTGTCTCACAAAGGTCTTGCTCGGAGTAACTGCACACGCTGTAATGGAGTTTATGTAAACTGGTTCTCGATATCCTCTACGCTGCTATAGGCAAAATAAAGATACTAGTATGTAGATTTTTCTGATTAAAAGATTGTATACCTGCTTTTAGTATAAACTATGTTCATTGTTAATCAATTTAATGATATTCAACTTAAATTATCTAGTAGTCTGGACGCGTTCAGTTTTCTCTCTTCTAAATAATGAATTAGATGCTAGATCCTACAATCAGCTGACATTGTCAGATTGTGGAAGTTACTAAATCTAATATGCTAACCTTCGTATTTGTAATCAAAAGAAAAAGAGAGCGCCCAACGTGGGGCTCGAACCCACGACCCCGAGATTAAGAGTCTCGTGCTCTACCGACTGAGCTAGCCGGGCAACTGAATATCATACCTAACCTTACCGTACATCAACCTGCGTGTTCTGTAAGCACTCGTTTGATTGTATATTTATATTTAATTTAATTTAATGTAGAGTTTCTGTATGGTCCATTTGTGGTCTTTATTCAGTGACGATAATAATAGATTTCTTCAATAAACCAAAAGAAATATCTATACCAAACATTAATGGCGGGAAAGCACCTGCTCAAAGGGGCATAACTCTAAATGACATTCGATCGTTATTTCGACTGTAACCAAGTAACTTGGGTAAACATATCCCACAAAAACATGTTATTATCAGCTTATTATAGGATCGATATATTGTGGCAATGTGTTGATGATCAAGACTAGATACTGAGCCGATGGGAGTGGGATGTAGTTCAAGTGATACGGTTATAAGGGCATCAACATCATCTTTACAAGATGGAGAACCGCCTTTCAAAGTTGTAATGCTTGGTCCGCGTAATGCAGGTGAAATTGTTATTTTGTATTTTATTAGATAAATATATCTGCAAATATGTTTTTTTAAATGTTATAAATTCCTAATAACAAAATACTGTCATAATATGTGGTCTGCTACTGCTAGATGATGACTGATTTTAAATACATGTAACACTAAAGTGACTAAACATTAAAACCAAATGTTGTACAATATACATACAGTATACCAACTTGTTTAGCAATGAAATAAAGAAAAGAAAATTTAATATGCTAGGCTTATATGTTTTGAACAAAATATATATTGAATACTTTTTTAAAACACAAACAAAAATCAATAATTTACTAATTACAGGTCATATAGAAACAGCATATGTATATAAGCTTTTCAGAATATTGAATGATATTTTGTTGTTTGACCCTCTCCATGCTGGAGGCAACCAGAGATGCCCTGAAGAGCAATGCATGTGTCTAATCCAGCAGGGAGAGGGTTAATGGGTTGTTTTTCCTTCATCTGTATTTAGGCAAGACATTTCTGTTATACTCGTGGCTACTTGGAAGAGGTGGTGTTCATTCTACCAAGCCCACGGAAGAATTCAATGTGGAGACAGTCGATGGCAAATCAGACCTTCGCTTCACTGTTTGGGATATAAGTGGCAACCCAATGGTGCGTCATCATCAGAAGAGAAAGTATTTCACCGGAGCTCAGGCTGTCGTGTATGTGTTTGATGCCACAGTAGACTTGAAACAAGCTGTTGAAGATATTCAGACAATACTGGACGATTTGCTCTTGAAGGATGCTCCATTGTTAATCATTGCAAATCAGATTGGTGAAAATGGTAAGTACTGAAGTATTGCTTGGGTTATTCTAATTATTCATAATCATTTTATTGGAATAAATCATGGTAAACTACTGAAAAATGACTTGATATAGAGAGACGGCCACATGATGAACATTCGTCCGCCTATGACGTCAAAGTCATAACTTTAAAGTCATTGTCTGGCGACATCACAATTTAATTACTAGTATTACAACTGGCCATAAGATTATGAAAATTACTAAGTTGACTGTGATGTACATGTATTTATGATCTTGACAATACTTTATTGTATGTTTTCTTTGTAATGGGAGCAGTATAGGCACAAGCCGTACTGGCTTATGTTTAATGTTACCAATCCTGTTGTACTATTTGTGCAATAAAATATTTTAAATCATAATACCGTACTAGTACATGTAGTTACGACATGACATTTTCAACCTTTTATCCTACTAATTTACCAGATTATATCCCTACAACATTGGGTATATTTAACCTTCTACCTGCTGAATAAAATCAAAGTGTTCTATTTCTGCATGTGATCAGGCAACTTAAGTCGCCTCAGCAGGGAGAGGGTTAAAGAAAGAATAAAAAGCACTAGTTTGTCATTCCTCATTTCTTTGTTTCTGTAGACTTGCTGTCAGATGAAGATGTCGGTGATCGCCTGAATGTGAGCAAGTACCTCAGTGACAGACGCTGGCATCTCTCCAGAGTGAAGCTAAAATCTGACAAAGACGTCGAAGACAGTTTCAGTGACCTTCAGCGACTTATTACCACGTGATATTTTTTTAACGCTCTGACATTTTATTCGTAAACATATTTTTTAGGGATGATATTTTTTTAATGCTCTGACATTTTATTCGTAATCATATTTTTCAGGGATGAGAATTGAGTTTCCAGGGGAGAGTGAGTGATTATTGAGTTTTAACGTTGGTGTGAAAAACCTTCACCCATTTATGACGATTAAACTGGGATCCAGTGGCATGAGATCGAACCAGGAGCCATAAAATGAGCAGAAAATTCTTATCCCTGAATTTGAAAGTGCTACCAAAGATTTTTCTGTTGAATTTGGACAATCACAATCATTGAAATATGATGCCTTCAATGTACATGATGTCCTTGTTCAGTTCTCGGTCAACATGTTATGGGAGAGAATTCCTTGCATATTATGTACATACTGTATATATGGGATGTTTTAGAACTACAGTCAGTTGAAGAATGTATAGTCAATATTTAAAATAAAATTATATTATTCTGTTTACATGCAACTGATTTTTACTATAGGGCTGGAAAGAACTGGCGGGAGCCTTATTGTGAAACTTCCAGGTACAGGTAGGCTCCTAATAATGACTACTACGAAGATATGCGGGAAAGTCATCCAACTGCGCATTCATTAAGAACCAATTTAGAAAAACCATTGTTTCCATATTAGGTCATGGCTATTGTGGCTACAGTCTACTGCAGATGTAGTGATGTACGAAGCGCAGAGTGACACGTTCGTGCTAGTTTACGTGCGGTACCCACCACTTATTGGCAGTTATGGTATGCCGATTTCTCTTTTTGAAAGTACATACCAGTATCCAAATGCAAATATATGTCTACGTATATGCAACCTTGTGACCTTGATTGTTACTGGAAATGATAATATATATACAATGCAAGCCCCCGTTGCAGGACGCTCTTGTAGGCTACAACTATTGTAACGTCAACGCTTTCTATTGTGGCAGGAGCCCAGTTACAACTATTGTAGCCCTACAAGAGCGTCGTGCAATGGGGGCCTGGTCCAATCATCTATTTAAAACACCAAATAAATATGAACACATTTTATATATCACAGATATTTTTAATGATCATAATGAAATTATGCAAATTGCATAATTTGATTGAAAATGAGATACATTTCTTGAACAAAATGACATTGAACAAGTTGTAACTGATGTGAGGACCACTTTGCTATTGGTGCCAAGTTGACTTGGTATCACTAAGTTCATCACTGTTATCCATATCACACCATTCCCTTTAGGAATCTGGATAGCATTAGCACCATTCATTTCAATATGTATAATTTTTCACAGTATGTACACCACAAGCCAAAACTTGACTCAATGTTCTTCTTATGACATGACATCTTTAGTCCGACATGATATTTTTGAAGGCATTGAATTTAGATCTGGATACACCCAGTGAGCGAGTTATTGTTTTATGTCGCAGTCGGAATCGCCCACACGACTACCACAGGAGGGTACAGTATAACTACGACACCAATACTCGACACGTTGTCACAGGTTTCCAATCTTGTATAAACCAATGCAGAATCAGTAGCCAAACGTTTGCAACTGGTACACCTTTGAGCCTTTCTTCAGCAGGAAGCCTTGGTTGTTCAGAGATCCCACGAAACCTTCAAAGTCCGTAACACGCATGCCAATATCCTGAAGAGATAGAGAGAGAGATATCATACATTATTTACCTGGCTAGAGCGTACAAACCTTATTCTTTAGTACGATTTCATGCTCAACTCAAAGTTTTATTCACAATGTGACAAATCTCCATAACAAATTTGAGTTTGACCATGAAATTGTATTTAAAATGTATCGTAATATCGGGGACAGAAGTTCATTCAATATTGAGCTCAAGAACTTTTTTTTATTGTAATATTTTGGTGAATATCCACTTGTGAAATATATTTTGGTGAAAATAGTGAAATAGGTAAATATCATTCATGGTGAACATATTATGATTATAAAACATGGCTATTTTCCAGAGTTTGTTGTTAGATTTAGTGTTCAACAATCATCTCGTGCTTCTATACTTACAGCAGCTATAGTCCTCATCTGCTGCATCGTGAAGATGGAGTTGTACGTCTGCTCACTAACTTTCTGCAGTGCGGCGATAAATCGCTTGGGCTGTAGGAAGATTATGTACCGTATTGATTTCTAACATTTAAAGGCATACAATCACGGTTTGTTGGCATATTTCTTGATCAAATACATTTTATCTGAAAGTATGTGCATTTGATTAGTCTAAAAGAGAATATTGGACAAATGTTATATTTTCTGCATGGCCCATTGGTTTTCAATATTGTCATGTTTTATTTATTTTTTATCTCACAATTATTAATATGATTTTTAATAAAATATGAAAATATTGAAAACCACTGGGACATGTAGAAAATATAACTTGTTGCCCAATATGCTTTTGTAAACAAGTCGGATGTACATATTTTCAAGTAGCATAACTATGTAGACTGCTTGGACAAAATATTTATGTTAAACATTGAAATACACCAAGTCTAACAGAACTTCAGGAAATCGTACCTGCGATCTGCCACTCATTCCTGAGCCATGCTGAGATCTCTTGAAGTCAAGCAAACCGAACTGGTCAGAATACACATCAACCATGCTGAAATAGATCGGCACACACTTAAACATAGCGGAAATATTTAACCGACAAGGCAGGATACTGTGTACCAGTAAAAATCATAGATCTAATAAATAAACTTATTGGTAAAGAAATTCAAAGTTTTACCATCGCGCTACCACCCACCCTAAACTATTTAGATATCCATTCCTCGTAAAACCCAGGGATTGAAATTAACACTAGCCCACAAGCCCGGGCCATTTCTCTTGATGCTAAGGTATCCTAATGCCTAGAAGAAATTTGTAACGTTTGTTGTTATTTGTATCACTATTCGGGCTAGTAGTTTTTAAATGTTATTTGTATCACTATTCGGGCTAGTAAGTTTTTAAAGTCAGTTTCTATCGCTGGAAACTTGCCTGTACTTCATGATCTCCACCACTTCCTCCGCATCCTCGGCCGTGGCTACTTCACGCAGCTCCAGTCTGGCGCGCGCCTCCGTCAGTCGTATCAGGGACTCCAGCTGCCGCGTCGTGATGGGCGTGCTGTCCTGGGTCTGGTGCTTCTTCCGTAGGTCCAAGTAGAAATTCTGAATAAATGGAAAATGTTTAGTCTAAGATTCTAAGCAAATAATAATAATATACTAGTCCAAAAATCTAAGCAAATTAAATTAAATTTAGTCCTAATAGACTAAGCAAATAATAATATTAAATTAGTCCAAAAATCTAAGCGAATAAAAAATGTTTTTAATTATAATTTCTTTTTAATTGGGGTTTAGATTCGCTTTCTAGAATCTTTCACTAGTATCACTAATATCACATTCAAAGGTGCTAGAACATTATCATATTCATCCTTCTAGGTGTCCATTATCTGATAGGTAAACATATATTTTCTAAATAAGCCACTTGCCTAATTTGACGCCACAAGTTTTTCAGCCTGTGTGGGACAGGAACAAATCCTAGATACGATCAAGTTCTCGGTCACCCATCCACGAACCAGCCGAGCTCGAACATACTTTACTTTAATCTGAGTAGTCAAACGTGCAATGCACGGGACCATGTGCCACCAAATAGATTTACCATACTCTGAAAATATTAATCTTTTAAACAAAGTTTGTTTTTCGTACCTGCAGTAGTTTCGCTGCCTCCGGTCCGATCTTTGGATGAACATACTTCCTTGCATAACCAATATACTGCAACAAATTATGTACTGTGCTTACAAATATCTACAATGAGTGAATATTCCATATTCCATAATGAATATGGAGTTTAACATTGCTGCGGGAATATCTACAAATATAAAAGCAACGATTATTTGTTGCTCATGTCATTTGTTAATATGCTACATTTAAAGAATACCGAGAACAATCAAGCCTCTTGAATCATCGATGCCGGAAAAAGCAGTGCAACTATAGCTCGACAGTTTAAATTCCACTCGTCAACAAATACGCCATTAAGAACTTGATTTATAGCGAAAAGAAGTGTCAATGATCGCCCACATTGCGTAGCGGCGCCAGTGACGTC
>JAUTBX010120800.1:0-11075 GCA_032361465.1 Lepetodrilus tevnianus | reverse complement strand
TTTATATCGCGAGAAATCACGAAACAACATGGCCGACCGAATACTGGTGCTGGTTGAAAACTCGTGACGTGACGATACGATATATTATTGTTTTTTTACCAAAATATTAAAGTCATGATATGAGTGAAGGAAACTTGTTAACAGCATTAATTAACCCTATCCCTGCTGGCGACATGTTCGAATGCCCTAGAGCAGTGCCAGTGCCTAATCCAGCAATGTTAAACCAACTAACCAAATCATTGTTTCCTCCCCTTCACAAATCTCATGATGTCCCTCGTTCTCTGTTCCAGGTGCAATTCCTGCTTCTGAAGTGATCACCCCCGACGTACACACAGTGCCACAGTCATGGCTTCTCCCACCCCCTCGCAGAGCGACACACTGACGACGGCGTCCAACTCGTCGGACAGCGAGATGGAGACCACCGCCGCCACCACCACCACCACCACCACCACGTCGGCCAACGCCACCACCGCCGGCCTCAACACTCGCTGCACCCTCTGCAGCGACACCTTCTCCATGCCCAGAGTCCTCAGCTGCTTCCACACCTTCTGTCAGCCGTGTCTGGAGAAGCTCCAGACGGAGACGGACAAGGTTTCGTGTCCCGAGTGCCACTTCGACACATACCTTGGCGCCGAGGGTCTGTCAGGTCTCAAGCAGGACTACGCCGTCAGCAACATCCTGGAGACGACAGCGCTAGATCCCAGCGCGCTGCACTGCACGGGCTGCAAGAGCAAAGAGACCAACGCCGTGGCGAGGTGCTTCGACTGCGCAAACTTCCTCTGCGCAAACTGCGTGATGGCGCACCAGTTCATGCACTGCTTCGAGGGTCACCGGGTCGTCAGCCTGGGAGACCTGCCCATCAGCAAGGAAGAAGGGTCCAAGTCGGATAAGCCCGTCAGCTGCCCCAAGCACAAGAACGATGTGCTCAAGTTCTACTGCAAGACGTGCGCGCAGCCCATCTGCAAGGAGTGCACCGTCTTCGACCACGGCCGAGGCCACGAGTGCCAGTTCCTCATGGACGTGGCCGACAAGCAGATCGACATGCTGCGCCACCTGGAAGGCGACGCCAGGACGAAGGTCAGCGACCTGAGGATCTCTGCCAAGGGCATCGACCACATCTCCAGCAATCTGCAGACGCAGTACCTCAAGGCTCAGAACGACATCAACGACACGTACAACTTCTACCGCGCCATGCTGGAGGAGCGTAAGGCCGAGGCTCTCAAGGAGCTTGACCAGGCCTTCAACACCAAGCAGGTGGCCATCAGCACGCTGTCTCAGAAGATTCAGGAAAGCGTGGAGAAGCTGTTCCAGGGAGTGGAGTTCATCGACAAGCTCCTCAAACACGCCACCGTCACGGAGGCCCTCCTACTCAAGAACTTTGTGGAGCAGCGCTTCCAAAACATGTTCAACTTCCTCCCCGATATCAACAACCAGGGCTACTTCGAGATCGAGTTCGTGTCCAACTTCCAGGCCATCCAGGCCGGCGTCCGGAACACGTTCGGATACGTAAGGCTCGGCAACGAGGCGCTGCAGACGCCGAAGCCGCAGCCCATCGCGCGCCCGACCACCAATGGGTTCATTCCGACCACGACCACTACAACCACCACCAGTAGCCTGAGTAATGGCCACATCTTTGACCAGATGGAGACCGTCAGCCCTCCCAAAGAATTCGGAAACACCGGACTGATCTTCCCGCCTAACGACAGCAACCAGTACGAGAAGTGGTCCAGCGGACTGGATATCCTCTCCAACGGCATCGACGTGTTCTCGCCCGCGGCCGATCCCATCAACGACCTGACATCGAAGCTCATCAGCACCAGCATCTACCCACCAAAGTCCCAAATCCGTCGCCAGAAGATGATCTACCACTGCCGGTTTGGAGAGTTCGGGGTTCTGGAGGGACAGTTCACCGAGCCTAGCGGTGTCGCGGTCAACGCTCAGAACGACATCATCGTGGCCGACACAAACAACCACCGCATCCAGATCTTCGACAAGGAGGGGAGGTTCAAGTTCCAGTTCGGGGAGTGCGGGAAACGCGACGGGCAGCTGCTGTATCCGAACCGCGTGTCTGTGGTGAGGTCGTCTGGCGACATCATCGTCACGGAGAGGAGCCCCACCCACCAGATCCAGATCTACAATCAATACGGCCAGTTCGTGCGCAAGTTCGGAGCCAACGTCCTCCAGCACCCCCGCGGCGTCACCGTGGACAACAAGGGCAGGATCATCATCGTGGAGTGCAAGGTGATGCGCGTCATCATCTTCGACCAGTTCGGGAACGTCCTCAACAAGTTCGGCTGCTCCAAGCACCTGCAGTTTCCCAACAGCGTGGTCGTCAACGACAAGGAGGAGATCTTCATCAGCGACAACCGCGCACACTGCGTCAAGGTCTTCAACTACCAAGGCGTGTTCCTCCGGCAGATCGGAGGCGAGGGCATCACCAACTACCCGATCGGCGTGGGCATCAACTCGTCCGGCGAGGTCCTGGTCGCCGACAACCACAACAACTTCAACCTGACCATCTTCACCCAGGACGGGCAGCTCATCAACGCCCTGGAGTCAAAGGTCAAACACGCGCAATGCTTCGACGTCTCGCTGATGGACGACGGGTCCGTGGTACTCGCCAGTAAAGATTACAAGCTGTACATCTACAAGTACATGTAGTGTCGCTGCCCCAGGCACTGAGCGACGTCGACCCTTGACCCTGGAGGGCGACCTGTGAATGATTGACTGATTAACTGACGCGACTTGACTGCAATATGTTTTTATGATGGCGGGACTGTTTACGCAGGCTAAGCCGGGATCCCGCAGTTTTCCCCCGTGTGCGCGGTGTCGTCGTAAATGTCGTCGTGCTGCCATGGTTACGATGCACCGCACGTGACATCGTCACGACAACCTGTCCCTACCCCCCAGGATGGCACCGTGTTATGGCGGCCATTCTACCAGTGGTGCTTCCCACTGGGCACTGTTACAACCCAACCCCCCCCCCCCCCCCCTTCCTTCATTCATACGAACTAGTCAACTCTTTGTTGTGGTGACCGAGTACATTCTCGGCATAGTACGAAGGTTCACATTTTCATTTGATTTAACAATTATATTATTCCTCGTCAGTATTTAAATACGTGTTCTCCACTGTTATTATGCATATGCTTAATTTAATATTCCGTTGATTTAATAAGAAAAAAAATCCACATTACTCTATTACTCTTCAGCATCAAAAACCATGTGTTTTAATATGCAAATGTGATATAGTTAGCCAGTCGTTGTGGCTTAGAAAAATATTGTCATTTTCCTGCAGATTATTTAAATCAGCTGTGTTTTTTTTCCCCTCCCATCTCTTCGAACTAAGTTATTTGATCGTGGTTTTTGCATGGTGTTAGACCGAAAGGTCAAGCTTTAGTTATTTATCAATATTTTCTTTTTGTTTATTTGCATTGTTGACATTGTACTATACTCTCCCTCTCATTGTTCAGAATAATGACTGATATTTATCAACAGTGTGTGTGCCTGCCTCTTTAAGAATCTGACCCACTGGCAGATGTGTTTCTGCGTACATTTAAAGCGATATTGTCCAAACAAATTGCTTCCATCATACGGGTGCGGAAATTGGTCCTAACGTCATAGAATGAAACATTTCAGTACTGGAACATTTCTATCGGGAGTATTTCTTTGGTATGGAACTTTGTCATGTATTCCCGTTGTGTCTGAAATGGAAATCTGGGTCAGGTTTTTAAAGGGCCAGTGTCTATTACTGCTCTGTCGAGATGTGACGACTTGTCGTGATCAGGTTTGGTATTCGGAAAAACAAAAGTGTACACTTTTAACCTTCAGCCTTTCCCACATGATCCGTTTCTCAAAAATCACGCCATCAAAAATTGAAACGTTGCGTTTATTACACACAAAAAAACAAATATCATGACTGAATCGACGGCTTTGAATCGTCTTATAAGCTCTGGTGTTTTTGTGCTACCTCATTATGTTGCAATATAGCTTGTTACCATGGTTACGTAATGTGGGGTATCTGCATTCAATGTGTTGTTTGTCATATCCGATGATGCTTCGACGGGTGTCCACATCGCGGCCTTCTCACCTCCGTGAGGAGGGCACCGGCTGCAATTGTTATGTTATTGTTGGATCTCGCATATTTTTTCACGGCCTGTCATAGAATAAAGTTACAATTTCATTTCATTACTCCCATATCGCCCCCCTCCATCGAACTAGTTTTTTTTATCCAAGCAACTAACCAAAGTCATCCGAATGTTCCAACATTCCACGTCGTAATCGACCATGTTGTTATTAAGCACTGCGAATGTGGACACCCTGCACAGTAATCGTCTTTATTAACTGAAGCCGTCTCCCTGCTGGATTGGTCGCAATCGCTGCTCCCTAGGGGTGCGGTTGGTTCCCTCCGGCAGACAGACGGTCAAGTAATCAGCCAGTTATTTTCTGGCCTTAGAAATGTTTTGTAGTGGCATTTTTCAAATGTGATATTGTCGCTGGTTGTATTGTTCAAGAACAGTATTTTAAGGGAAAAAAATATAAAAGGGAGGCAACTTTGTAATGATAAATGTTATAACACTGCTGAGATTTTTTTTCTCCAAATACGATTGGCCAAAAAGTCTTTTGTCTCCGTATATGGTGAGTGCAATCAGCCAATCAGCTGTTACGTAGAAGGTTGATTGGCATGAAAGTTGTTTGCCCTTGCATTTTGATTGGTTGTTGCCAATCGACCCTGTGTATGTCGAGGGTGTTGCTTAATAATCAGTTGAACAGCCTTAAACATTTTGTATACAAAAAAAAAAAAAAAGATAAAAAAAAAAGATATGAGAATAATGATGCATGATGCACCTTTTTGTTACGAGACCAGCCTTGCTGTTGGGTGTCTCCCCAAATACCTGTGTATCCACTCCCCACCCACCCACCCCCACGCACTAAGGATTGCTCAGCATTTTGAAATTCCATTTTCCTTGCAGATTGGGGAAAAACAACAACTTATTTTTCTAATTAGCAGTTGCGTGTTTAGCATACATATGGTTGTGTTCCGAGAGCAATGTTATAAGTCTTCCCATATATTTCTGCCTTGTGCACAAACTTTTCTATGTAGTTCCTGATTGTAAGATTTGAGATATGCACCATTTGATGTTAGTCGTGAATATTCTATTGTTCGATGTGTTTTTCCCCCCAATATTGATGGATGTTTGAGAATCTGCTAAATCGTGTATTTTTACAGGTTTTCGTCACGACAGATGGAGCATTGATAAAAGTTATTTTCAAGAAGATATTATTTGAGAGAGAAAAAAAATATAGAAAAAAAAATATATAGTCTTGGTGCTTAAATGTAAACTGTTCCAAATGTCTTTGCCTCAATAACACAACATTATGCAATTTTTATGCAGCAGTACAATTGTGTGTAAACTATTAGCATAGACTGATTGCCACAGAGCATGATTGCGTCGTATGTGTCATCACGTGTCACATGACTGAGGGTCAAAGGTTGTGTCACTCTCGCTTGTTGATATATATATACACGAGTGGGCTTGTTGTAGTTTTGGCGAGTTTCGCAACAACGGAGGGGGAGTCGTAGTCAGGAAAACGTCGCTGCCATTGTCGAGGTCGCAGTGTTATTAGACGGCAAAGCGAGTGTTTAATATTCCGCAGTGCTAAGACCAATGGTCCTGATGGGTTGGGGTTAAATACATGAACCAAAACAAATACTTGATTGTTAATCGTTGGTGCGGGATTGCAGAGTTTTACTCGTACAAAATTGTTAAGCCCCCCCCCCTCCTGAAACTTAAATTGTTAGAAGAGAGCTATTGGTACAAAGATGTTTTCTTGCGTGTTGCCAGAACTGAAATGGCATCTGAATTTTTTCAGTTATCGTTAACACATAGTCTGATGAACAAGGATTTAATTGTATGTTGATGCTCTTTGTATCCAGTGTGCGTCTTGTCAGATTTCTAAGAATTTATTTCCGATTTTTACAGGTAAAAATAATTGTTACGACTTTCACTAACCCATCAGAACTCTCTTTATTTTTCATACGTCTCATGAATGGATGTTATGTCTGAGTAATTGTACAGCTGTACCGAGGCAATGTTGTTTTTTATATTAACCCCTAAGTGCTAGAACACATTGGAGCTCCCTTTTGGATCCGGTAACTGTTAACATAGCACTATGGGGTTAATTTATTGATACTAGTTCATCATTAACCCATGCTGTTTTCATTTTTTCCATTTAACAGCATATCCCGTATCCCATGTTGGCCCGTAAAGGGTGAAATATCCTCAAATTATCTTGTTGAATTATACAGTTAAGTCTCAAACATATCCAAACACAGATCTTAGCATACTTAAGTCATGACATTTCATTATTAACTCATATATTCATTTTTTCCCCTTTCTGTTTTGTTAATTATTATTTGTATCTCATGTTGGCACTGCTCTGTTCATTGTCTATGTAAATGTTATTTACTTAAAGATTATTATTTAGTATGTTGATTAAGGATGAAGATTACCTGCTTTATAAGGAAGCTGCTTCATCGCTGAAATATTGTTATGTCCGATTTCTTTTTTGTTCAAACTTAACCGATCTCATATATGTACTTATTTAAAACGAATCCGCTAAAGTATAAATCCTGGTATTTATTTAAATTAACAGAAAGCTGAACTGTAACTAAGCTTGTTAATTTTTCAAGGCTGATATTTACAATTACATACTCAATGGCTATCCACATAACAAGATATTATTATGGAATTATGGGGTTGTTACTCCGACCCAAACCAACTTAGACACAAAATGTATTTTACTTGTTACTGTTGCTGTTTTAATGTCCAAAACAATGGTTATCTTCTACCTTTCCTATTTACATTCCTGTAGGGCCTGCATATTCTACTGTTATGTTTCAAATCGTTAGATGAAATATTAAAAAAACATCTTTATATATTTTCACTTAATTGGCATAAATGTATCTGCATAATGTAAGGATATGAATTGAAATTAGATTTATTGTAAGGGTCATACACACTGACTCTTTAGTTGCATTATGGATGAAATATTCCTAATGAATAAATAATGGCCCCCCCTTATATTAAAAGTGATTGATAAAATTAGGTGTATATGGCCTTTTCTGTTTTTGCTTGTTTTTATTCTCATATGTTCAACGCAAGTATAACTGTGTTTATTTTTCATTCAAATTATTAGGATGAAATTATTGCAATATTATTTTAAAGGTTTATTTGTATTATCAGGTGTACGGTAATTATCAGCCCTTTGTCTTCAATTTCATTTTCACTATCATGCAAATTTGATTGGATAGTAGGTTTACGATAGGTTCTAACATTTATTACGAAAGTTCAGCAGTAGTTCTGGTGAAAGTTAATTAACATTGATAACATTTTTTTGCTAGTTTCATGTTATCATTGATTGCATTGGCCCAAAATTGGACCATTTGAATTATCTGATAACCTAACTTTTCATCTTCAGAGGTCACCATGACCTCGTTAATGACCTAAAAGGTCACCATGGCCAAATGTTTCGTCAGTGCTATGCTTATGATGTCACATAACTGCAGTTGTGGGATGATATCCATTTTGTTTTTGTTAACTAGAAGATTGGAAAGTGAATTTGACACACATTGCAAGTTCGTTCAGTACCACTGTCAACCACATCTGATCATGTGTTGTTAAAATGATTTCCTGGTAATCAAAATACCTGAGTTTTTATGGCTTTAATAAATAAATAAAATTAAATAACAGTTATATCTAAATATTTGCTCTACTTACGACTGATTTTGTGTTAGGATATTTTGTAAAAATGGTCAATAGGTAAAATTATCTATTTTCAATTATTACCTCGCATCAAAAGAGGTCAACATGACCTATGTGCTCATCTTGAAATTATGTAGATCAAGGTCAATCTAAAGGTGTATTTTCACAGTTTTAGAAGTGGAACCTCAATTTTGGCTCTCAGTTCAGTAATTGTCGTTTCTTTTGTCATAGTTGAGTTTATTATTTGTCTGAATTGGCCTAATACAGTTTTATCATCAAGCTTACTCATTCCTCAATGCTATGACACGGTGTTGATCACACAGCAGAATATGATGTCACTCGAAAGATTCCATTAATCTTCATATCGAAAACTTTTAAAGTTATAATATGAAGCTTTTGTCATATTTGCAAACTTTTTTTATCAGGTCAGTTTTTCCTAATTTTACTTCATCAGTATTTGTTTCAATTCTCATTTAAAGCAAAAGTCCACATAGCCATGACAATATTATTACATATCTGTTGTTACGTTTTGCTTTTTTTCTTCTTTCTTCCATGGGCACTTATTACGCCTACAAGATTTGTAAAGTGCCATTGTTCAAAAGTTACATCTGTCAAAATTAGCAATAAACACAAAATATTACCTGATATTGGATCAGGTTTTCATAATTTTGTTATTAATTTTCTTTTTTTACATCTATATTTATATATGCAAATAGCATTGCTCAGAGTTGGTGGTTAATAAAATATAATACCTGACACGTTCGCCAGATATTTTTTTTAAAGCAGACGGTTCGTTGCTATTTCACCACAATGCAGAGTACGTATTCTACAGTAAGTGTGCCAGTTTGGACTACTTTTATTTTCACACAGATGTTGACTGTTAACTGATGCGTGAGATGATGATGATGTTTGATATTAAATTTCTTGTACGATAATCACTAACCAGCAATCGAGAGAGGCCTTTTGTTTTCACAGGGAATCAAAAAACACCTGCCAAAACATTTTGTATTTTTTTTCCGTATGCTTCATACATGTTAGATAGATGTCGTACAATTCTATATTATATATTATATATCTAGTTTTAGGACGACTAGTTGATTATGTGCCTGTTATCAGTTTGAACATATTGGAAATTTATCATGTTAAATGTTGCAGTTGTTATTAAATTCTCAGCTTCATTCCAAGGGAGACAACTCACACACAAACGTAGGTGTTTTGAGCGGAGTTGTGGGTTGGCTCTCACGAATTCTGCTAATGCTTAATTGCTTTCTATGTTGTGTTTTCCCACCAAAATGTTGACGATGTTGTTTTTTTTACACATGAAAAAAATGTTTCTGCTATTCCGACTGTGCAACGTTTGTGTCTATATGCGTTCACAGTGCATGTTCAAATGTTCACATGTTCACATGTTGACCTCCAACTGGTTAGGACTCTAGCTGCCATACAGATTCTGATGCCAGTGTTATCAATCACAAATGTATACACATACATAATTACGTATACGCACACGTATATACGTAATTACGTATACACATTTATCTATAACGATGTTAACATAAGACTGGAGTGCCGTTTATCTCTGTTTATCATTTTGAACATTATTCGAAGTTGTTCGCCCTTGGGTCGAAATGAAAAATTTGTACAAAAATTTATCGCTTTGTAAATTGTAAAAAAACAAAACGGAATGAATTTTCACCCGTTTAGAAGATTTTGCAGAGGTTTTTTTTGACAGCATTTACATGTTCCAGTCTGTTCTGACCACACTTAAAGGTTTCATGTCGACATCGAGTCGGGGGAGGAAAAGATGACGAGGATGTTTTTTTTTCGTGTCGCCATGGAAACATGTTTTTTATTTGTAAAGAGCGTGGGGTACGGTGCTCATCGCACCAGCCACGCTATATGCTAATATGCAATTTTGTATGCTCACTTTTCAATGATGTATGGAGTTTGGGGAAAGGGGAATCATGGGAAGCCAGTGGCCTTGGCCTTTGACCTTGGCAATATGAACGCTTCCAGTGGCATGGTTTGTAATATGGATCTGATTCTGTCACTTGTCTGTCCTAAAAATGCATAAAGCCAATTTTACTAATGTTCTATATATAGGTGGACTTCGGTTCATTCACCTGCTCGTTGAGTTTTTACTTGTATCCTTAAAAGTTTGAATTTTTCATATTTTGTTATTAGAATTAGTATGTGTGTGTGCGTGTGTTTTGTTGTCATTTTACCTGTACATAAGTTCAAATTATTGGTATGTTTCGTCGGCTATAGTTTATATGATGTTAGTTACAACCCATAATCATATTGGGGTGGCCATAGTGTTACGTTAACCCTAGTGCAGGCAGTATTTCATGTTCTACATTATTGGAGGTGTGGAAATCCAGTGCAGTTGGTCGCCTAAAGGGTTAAAGCGAAATGGCATGACAACGTTGTGAGGAGAAGAATCGATGTTAACCCTCAGCTAAAAATAAACTAATTTGTTTAACCTCTTCTACCTGCTGTATGTGTATGTAGACAAAGTTAAAAATGCATTTTACCAAATCTGTTTTTTTTTAAAATAATATAAATCAAAAATTTGGTTAACTGTTAAATTTCTAATGTTTACAGGTTTAAAATCTAGTCAAGTTTAATTTAAACCAATGCGAGTTGTACTGGGTCTCTGTTTGAGTCCCGGAAAGTTGTTGATTGTTAAACCGCTTGCTCAAACCATGTGCAATACACTACATGTTCGCAGGGTACATGCATTTCATACACGTTAAGTTTCAATATAGTTAACTCTTTATATCCTGGGGTGGGATGGGGGCATACAGGATATATTGCGCGCAGTTTTAGCAATGCTTACCTGTAGATTGTGTTTTAATTCTATGATTAATTTATCATCCGTTTTCGTAACAGAAGTCGTCGCGTCGCGTATGGGTGAGAGATACCCGCTGTGACGAGTTAAAGAAGAAATTAAGTTTGAAACTTGATTTATTGTCATTATCAGAAAGTGTTGCAAGTTTTTAACTGCTCACTGAATTTAGTCACGTAATATATGGATAGGTGGAATTCCAATTCTAAATAACAATGTCTTCCATGAAAATTAATTTTGGCACCCATTTTGTTTTATTTTTGTAGAATTTTATTTTAGGATAAAGAAGGAATGGGGGTAAAATTAAATAATAAATAGGGCGGTATGTAGCACAGTGGTAGAGTGTTGGACTTCGTAGCCAAAGGTTCCAGGTTCAAATCCCGCCCTGCATCAATGTTCGCGAAAGTTACCTTTCTGACGCGATATTGATAGGATGCGATGTCTGTAGAGTGGCAATGCAGTTA